>QNTS01000263.1:605353-631794 GCA_003317085.1 Hucho hucho | reverse complement strand
GCCTGAGAGAGAAACGTTCCTCAGGTGGTAAAAAGCTATTTTGGTCACATTCCTGTGTGATTCAAAATTGAGTTCAGAATCTAAAATAACATCTAGATTTTACCTGGTGTTTTATCTTTATTGCCCGTGAATTAAAAAATGTGCGGCCAGTTCTCCCTCTGTGCCTTGGCTCCAACAATATGTACGTTAGTCTTGTCTTGACTTAGCTGGAGGAAGTTGTGAGGCTTCCAAGTATTTAAATCACTAATACAGTCTAATAATAAAATCCTCTGGTGACACAGAAATGTTAAGTAGTGTATCGTCTGCGTAGCAGTGAAAATCAATGGTGTGCATTCTGATAGCGCTGCCAGGGGATAACATATATAAACTGAACAGTACCGGGCCCAAAATTGAACCTTGTGGAGCGTTACGTGATATGTATTTTCTCTGGGGTGACAAAAAACTCTCAACCGGTTAAATAGGTCCTAAACCAATTTAGAAGTGGACCGAAGAGCCCAGCCCACCTCTCCAGTCTGTCTAGAAGGACATCATGATCAGCAGTGTCAAATGCAGCACTTAAATCCAAGAGTACAAGGACAGAGAGCTGTTTGGCATCTGTGTTGGCTGTAAGATCATTTACCACTTTAACTAAGGCGGTCTCTGTGCTGTGGTGGGCCTGACATGCCAAATAATGTCCCCCAGCAAAAAAGTGCCCCCCCCCGCGTCACAATGGGATTCGATAAACTATTAGCGTCCGTTGCTATATCAATGAGTGATGACCTAATGGTGTGATGACCTAGTGATTAAAATTTTAGAGATCATTACAACCTAAATTATGTTCTTTTCATCCCCACTATGCAAACAAGGCTGAGTATTGTTTAGCTAATTAGATGAAAACATTACTTCAAACTACTTTTGGGTACCATATTAACATTACAACAACATGAAATCCATTGCTTAAACGTTGCTACGTTTTGGAAATAGCAAAGAAAACATAATCTGCTTGACACATTAATGTCACTTAACTTACAGATCACGAAGTCAGCTAATTTCCACTCCATTCATATGCAAATCCTTTTGATTCATACACTGGCATGTCTGGCTGGGATGTTTTTATTTTAACCAGCCCTTCCCTTATCTACACTGAAATACTATTATTTCAGTAGTCCTCTTTTATGATAAAAAATCTCTCACAGCTCATTAGTACACCCTTGTGGTTGAATATATATGTATCTATTGTAGGTCCTAGCATACAACAATTAATAATGTGGAACTAAAAAATACCATCAAGGGATACCTTATAATTTACAATAATGAACACCTTGTGAAACAACTGTGAAAACCAACCTGGCAATATTTAAGATTTTAATATATAAATGTTGATATTTTTTGGTACAGTTTTATTTTCAGATTTGTTGTACACTCACATGGCAATCATAGACTAAAATACTGAATTCTGGTGTCTGGAATATAGAGGAGGTGTGTCTCGGAAGAGGGACTTGAAGAGGGATACTGCAAAGTCCAGGCACTGCTGCTCTCTTTATTCTGAGTGTTTGCAGTGCTAGTGTTTTTAGTTCATCTGTGTATCTCATATATTCTGTGCCCAGTATGACAGAGCAATAACATTTTCTTAGAAGATAATGACAACATGACAGTAACAGTAGCTGTAGATGATGGAATGAAAAGTTGGAGGGTGGTTGGTAATGGAGGTCATCAGGTGGATCCACGTCTGGGTGTTGGGCAGAACCCTTAGGTCATGGAGAACAGGAGGAGAGGTAAAGGGGACAGAGACGTAAAACAAGCAAGCACACAGGTTACACTTTACTGTGAGAAAATGTTATGGGTTAGTGCAGTGTTATAAATGGGAGATGTGTACTTTTCAACAGTTTTGGAAGGTATAGCCTATCTCAAGCTGTGCCTCAGACTCAGAGAATCTGTCTGATCCGAACTCACTGGCTCTGATGGATGGGATACCTCCTGGGGGGCTCGGACAGTCGATGGTCATAAAGTAATTTGAAGAGGTACAGTAAATTGAAGAGGTACATTTTTATAAGCTCAGCATAACTACCATTTCTTGCTTTCTCAAATGTCAACCAAAGCTTAACATACTTTGTCTATTGGGCTTCACCGATTTGTAGGGCGTCAGGGCTTTCAGTGGTCGACCATCCAATTGCACCAACTGGAGAAGATTGTTGGCTTCCACCGAGGTAACCCTAGGACGACAAAGAGAAAAAAATCAGTGTTAAGGAAACTAAAACTAGCTCCATGTTATTTTGTATGCAAATGCAAATAGTTATTACCTGAGATTTATATATTCACCTTAACAAATAGTGACCCCAGATAGCAGTGAAAGAGCAGCAAGGTTTCCCAGGTCTAGCATTCCTTTCATCCTTTTTACAAACCAAGTAATTCGCCCAGATGCCGAAGCACTTGGTCCCCTTCTAAATTCTCCTTTGGTAGCTCTCCTTCTGTTTCTCCTGCGCCTTGTCGATGTTCAGTCTCACCTTGATTGATAACAGGAATAAATGCAATTTTATTTCATATTACAAATACATTTCTTACATATCTCTTGGAGTGGCAGAAAATAAATTAACAGTGGACAATCATTTTTACCTGGTCAAAAACCTCGACATCCTTCTCAGTCTGTGCCTGAATGTGGTCCTCAAAGGCTATCATCCGTATAGCAGGCAATAGGGCGAGCACTCAGTGGAGGCCTGGACGCTGCTGTTGTGTGCAAAGAGAATTACCTTCAGGTTGTCCTCCCACCGTTCCTGGTACCCGTCAAGGGACTTGCCCGTGGGGGTCTTGAGGGTCTGGTTGGTCCGATCATCCAAACCTGGAAATGGATATCTATTGACAATGTAATATATTGAAATATTTCTGATTATGTACCATGATTTTTTTTTTTGTAAAACAAACCATTGGTGACAGAATATAATCTATAACATCCGTACCTTGTTCCAGCGTTCACAACCTCGGTTACTCAAGATGACCTCAGGAGAACCGTGGGTGTTGAAGAAGTCCATCATCGCCTTGGAGGTGGCTTCGCCAGTCTCCTCCTTGTTGGTTATCCAACAAAACGAAAATCTTTTTGGGGTTCCAAGCACCCTTTTTAATGGGTTACAGAAGGGAATTTAGAGTTAAGCACATTCTCTTCCTCCACTGACCTTAATGGTTACTGCCTCCACCCACTTGGTAAAGTGATCGATCGCCGTCAGACACCCGCTGTTGCCATTCTTGGAATTTGTGAAAGGTCCGATGAGGTCCACCCCTAACATTGAAAGTGTTAGAGAGAAGATTCATTTGTTTTTACCCGTTTCTGTGTCATACAGTATGCAGATTTTCATATTTGTAAGATACAGACACGCACAGACATTCTATAATATTGAACTCTGCTGTGGTCAAATAAAGCAACCATTACAAAACAACTTATCAGGGAAGAATTTGAATTGTGACACTTACCAATCATGTGCCATGGTGAAACAACTTTGATGGTGTTCAACTCCGTCACCACCGTCTTCACCCTCTCAAACTTCTGGCAGGCTAGACAGTTTACTAATCTAAAGTTGAAACATTGATATGATATTAATTGAAATAATAATTTAAGATATACTAGAATGTGATTGATGAACAAAAGTTTATTTCACTCGCCCAGCTGTCCACACCCTTGACAATTCCACGCCAGAAGAAGCGTAGGTTGATTTTGGCAATCATGTGCTTCTCTTCGAAATGGCCAGCATGAATCTCGGTCAGTACGGCCTCTTTCTCCTCCTCAGTAAAAATCACCCTCCTGTGTGGCTGGTCATCCTTACCCCGTAAGTATAGTGCATTCGGAAAGTATTCAGACCCGTTGACTTTTTCCACAATTTGTTACGCTACAGCCTTTTCTAAAATTGATTAAATCACTTTTTTCCCTGCATCAATCTAAACACAATACCCCATAATGACGAAGCAAACACAGGTTTTTAGAAAGTTTCCCAAATGTATAAAAACTGAAGTATCACATTTACATAAGTATTCAGACCCTTTACTCAGTACTTACAGCTTCGAGTCTTCTTGGGTATGACACTACAAGCGTGGCAAACCTTTATTTGGGGAGTTTCTACCTTTCTTCTCTGCAGATCCTCTCAAGCTCTGTCAGGTTGGATGGGGAGCGTTGCTGTACAGCTATTTTCAGGTCTCTCCAGAGATGTTAGATCAGGTTCAAGTCCGGGCTCTGGCTGGGCCACTCAAGGACATTCAGAGACTTGTCCTGGAGCCACTCTTGCATTGTATTGGCTGTGTGCTTAGGGTCATTGTCCTGTTGGAAGGTGAACCTTTGCCCCAGTCTGAGGTCCTGAGTGCTCTGGAGCAGTTTTTCATCAAGATTCTCTTTGTACTTTGCACCGTTCATCTTTCCCTCAATTCTGACAAGTCTCCCAGTCCCTGCCACCGAAAAACATCCCCACAGCATGATGCTGCCACCAACATGCTTCATCATAGGGATGATAGCATATTTCCTCCAGATGTGACATTTGGCATTCAGGCCAAAGAGTTCAATCTTAGTTTCATCAGACCAGAGGATCTTGTTACTCATGGTCTGAGAGTCTTTTATGTGCCTTTTGGCAAACTCCAAGCAGACTGTCATGCGCCTTTTACTGAGGAGTGGCTTCCGTCTGGCCACTCTACCATAAATACCTGATTGGCGGAGTGCTGCAGAGATGGTTGTCCTTCTGGAAGGTTCTCCCATCTCAACAGAGAACCTCTGGAGCTCTGTCAAAGTGACCATCGGGTTCTTGGTCACCTCCCTGACCATGGCCCTTCTCCCCCGATTGCTCAGTTTGACCGGGCGGCCAGCTCTAGGAAGAGTCTTGGTGGATCCAAACTTCTTCCATTTAAGAATGATGGAGGCCGCTGTATTCTTGGGGACCTTCAATGCAGCAGACATTTTTTGGTACCCTTCCCCAGATCTGTGCCTCGACACAATCCTGTCTCGGAGCTCTACGGACAATTCCTTCGCTCTCATGGCTTGGTTTTTGCTCTGACATTCATTTAACTCTGGGACCTTACATAGACCGGTGTGTGCCTTTTCAAATCATGTCTAATCAATTGAATTTACCACAGGTGGACTCCAATCAAGTTGTAGAAACATTGCAAGGATGATCAGTGGAAACAGGATGCACTTGAGCTCAATTTCGAGTCTCATAGCAAAGGGTCTGAATACTAAATAAGGTATAGTTGAAGTCGGAAGTTTACATGCACCTTAGCCAAATAAATTTAAACTCAGTTTTTCACAATTACTGACATTTTAATCATAGTAAAAATGTCCTGTCTTAGGTCAGTTAGGATCGCCACTTTATTTTAAGAATGTGAAATGTCAGAATAATAGTAGAGAGAATGATTTATTTCAGCTTTTGTTTCTTTTACCACATTCCCAGTGGGAATTTGTGGGTTTTTGTTTGTCCACCCGCCTCTTGAGGATTGACCACAAGATCTTCAAAGGTAAGTGATTTATTATATCGCTACTTTTGAGTTTTGTGACACCTGTGCTGGTTATGAAATTATGTTAATTCCTCAGACAATCAAATGGTATGCTTTCACTGTAAAGCCTTTTTGAAATCTGACAACGCTGCTAGATTACCAAGATTCTAAGCTTTTGAATCATGTATGACACTTGTATTTCCATGAATGTTTAATATTACGATTTTTTATTTTGAATTTGGCGCTCTGCAATTTCTCCGGATGTTGTCGCAGCGCCCCACCGATCCCTAAGAAGTTAATCCTCAGATACCCTAAAATGTAATTAAACTATAATATTTCATACGGAAAGAAGTATGTTCAATAGGAAAATGATATTAGCAGGTGCACATACACTGATTTCCAAGTCTGAGTCCCTGTATAAAAACTCATAATTCTTCCTCATTTTGGAAGAAACAAGCCTGAAACCTTGAACAAAGACTACTGACACACAGTGGAAGCCATAGGAATTGCATACTGGGAGCTAGATTACACTTTTTCTCTATACATTTTATTGGAAGAGCATAGGCTCTCAAAAAAAAAAAGAATGTTTTTTTTGGGGGGGGATTTTCTCCTACCATATCTATTGTGTTATAGTCACCTACATTATTATTTACATTTCTACAAACTTCAAAGTGTCTTCTTTCCACTGGTACCAATTATATGCATATCCTGGCTTCAGGGCCGGAGCAACAGGCAGTTTACTTTGGGCACGTCAGTCAGGCGGAAATTGAGAAAAAAGGACCCTAGCCCTAACAAGTTTTAAGAATGGAAGGTTGGAAACTGCCAGAAAATTGCTAAGAGCTAAAGAATATAGATTACATTTGTTCAGAATGGGTTTCACCATAGCAGTTTTTAGTGCAGTGGGGAAGGTGCCTGTGAACAGGGAGTGATTAACAGTAGCTTGCACTTCTTCTGATATGCAATTAACTTCTTAGGGAGCGGCAGCTGAGGTGTCGGTTTTGGAGAGTCTGGCGTGCCCAAAGTAAAAGGCCTCCCACTCAGGCCCAGAAGCTAGGATATGCACATAATTAGTACTATTGGATAGGAAACACTCTGAAGTTTCTAAGTGTGTTAAAATATTTTCTGTGAGTATAACAGAACTGATATAGCAGGCGAAAATCCGAGGAATGTCTGTCCTTGAAAAAGTGTTTTTGACACATTGCCTCATTTTGAACCCCTCCCTAGCTAGCGCCCCACTGCTCCCTAAGTAGTTAAAAACTGTTTTGAAGGTGTGGGGATTGGATCGAGAAGGCAGATAGAAGGCTTAAGTTGTGATATGACTTTAATGAGCATGTCTGTCGGCCAGGGAATATTTATCCATAGTGCCTTTGCATGGTAGGCTAGGGCACATATCACACTTCTCATCAGGTCTTGCTTGACTGAAACCCAGCCTAATATTTGTTATCTTATCTCTGAAATATGCCACAAACTCATCACATTTAGATGGAGTAAAGTTCACATTGGTTTGCAGGGGTAGGATTTATCAGGCTGTCAATAGTCGAGAGAGCACTCTCAAATTATTCTGATTATTAGTGATCAAGTTAGAAAAATGAGCCTGTTATGTATACCAAGTTGCTCTCTCAGAATATAATGGACCTGCAACTTTGACTTTCTCCACTTCCAATCTGGTCAACATTTTGGAAAAAAACAAGTAGATGTTGTTCCACTTGGAACCGACAGGTTGCTCGACCTTATTCATCGTTTCATTGTGCATAAAGTTATGAGAGAATTAAGTCAAGGTCAGAATACGGCGTATCTGTAGACACACCCCCACCACACCTTCATTTATTGGATCTCCACCCCAAACGAATAGCGGGTGAATAGCATGCTATTCTCATGCTTAAGTTCAAGGGCAGAATATGGCAAAACCCTTGTTGGCAATCACAGAGGTCAGACGTTTCTTGTAGTTGGCCACCAGGTTAGCACACATCTCAGGAGGGATTTTGTCTCACTCCTCATCGCAGATCTTCTCCAAGTCATTAAGGTTTCGAGGCTGACGTTTGGCAACTCGAACCTTCAGCTCCCTCCACAGATTTTCTATGGGATTAAGGTCTGGAGACTGGCTAGGCCACTCCAGGACCTTAATGTGCTTCTTCTTGAGCCACTCCTTTGTTGCCTTGGCCGTGTGTTTTGGGTCATTGTCATGCTGGATTACCCATCCACGACCCATTTTCAATGCCCTGGCTGAGGGAAGGAGGTTCTCACCCAAGATTTGACTGTACATTGCCCCGTCCATCGTCTCTTTGATGCGGTGAAGTTGTCGTGTCCCCTTAGCAGAAACCCCCCCCCAAAGCATAATGTTTCCACCTCCATGTTCGAGGGTGGGGATGGTGTTCTTGGGGTCATAGGCAGCATTCCTCCTCCTCCAAACACGGCGAGTTGAGTTGATGCCAAAGAGCTCCATTTTGGTCTCATCTGACCACAACACTTTCACCCAAATGTCCTCTGAATTATTCAGATATTCATTGGCAAACTTCAGATGGGCATGTTTATGTGCTTTCTTGAGCAGGGGGACCTTGCGAGCGCTGCAGGATTTCAGTCCTTCACGGCGTAGTGTGTTACCAATTGTTTTCTTGGTGACTATGGTCCCAGCTGCCTTGAGATCATTGACAAGATCCTCCCGTGTAGTTCTGGGCTGATTCCTCACCGTTCTCATTATAATTGCAACTCCATGAGGTGAGATCTTGCATGGAGCCCCATGCCGAGGGAGATTGACAGTTCTTTTGTGTTTCTTCCATTTGCGAATAATCGCACCAACTGTTGTCACCTTCTCACCAAACTGCTTGGCGATGGTCTTGTAGCCCATTCCAGCCTTGTGTAGGTCTACAATCTTGTCCCTGACATCCTTGGAGAGCTCTTTGGTCTTGGCCATGGTGGAGAGTTTGGAATCTGATTGATTGATTGCTTCTGTGGACAGGTGTCTTTTATACAGGTAACAAACTGAGATTAGGAGCACTCCCTTTAAGAGTGTGCTCCTAATCTCAGCTCGTTACCTGTATAAAAGACACCTGGGAGCCAGAAATCTTTCTGATTGAGACTTGGTCAAATACTTATTTCCCTCATTAAAATGCAATTTTCACATGCGTTTTTCTGGATTTTTTTGTTGTTATTCTGTCTCTCACTGTTCAAATAAACCTACCATTAAAATTATAGACGGATCATTTCTTTGTCAGTGGGCAAACGTACAAAATCAGCAGGGGATCAAATACTTTTTTCCCTCACTGTATACTGTTGCTTAACAATCACATTTTGGAACATTCTGACATCACGTGCATAAATAAACTCACGGTGGGGCGACCGTTAGAGATGTTTGGAACTCACACGTGAAAAGGTTAAAGTTATCAACTAAATCATTACAAGAGGAAGGCAGAATAGGTGATTGAGTATATAGCTTAGGTCTCCAAATGTCAGTTATAATGCCTGCATTTTACAAACTCCGGTGTGGAAAAGGTGAATGTTGATATGCTTCAGTTTGCTGCCATATGATTGCTTTCACGATCATAAGGTTAAATAGATTCTCATATATATTTACAATCCATTCATCCAAATGGCTTACTCATTTACCTTGCTCTTATCAATAGCTCTTATACATTTGTAAATTACAGTGCATGTAGAATGGCGTTATATATATTGGAAAAAAACAAGTAGATGTTGTTCCACTTGGAACCGACAGGTTGCTCGACCTTATTCATCGTTTCATTGTGCATAAAGTTATGAGAGAATTAAGTCAAGGTCAGAATACGGCGTATCTGTAGACACACCCCCGCCACACCTTCATTTATTGGATCTCCACCCCAAACGAATAGCATGCTATTCTCATGCTTAAGTTCAAGGGCAGAATACTGTACGTGTAGAGAGAAAAGGGCATAAAAAGGGAATTATGTTCCATTTACGCACGCTTAGCTCGGGTCGGAATTCCCCTCTTGAAGAATTGGCAGCCATTGATCATAAGGGAAAATAATTATTTGAAAGACAAATCTTGAAAGATGTTTGCAAAAATGTTTGAGGCTATGAGCGTGTGTAATGTGTGTTACAAGTAGANTGTGTGTGTGTGTGTGTGTGTGTGTGCGTTTGCGTTGAGGGATTTATTTGACCCCTTATTGCCAGTGTGAGCCGATTGCTGAGATGAAAGCATGCCTTCCCAGTCTGGCTTGGTTTCTATAGATATGGACACAGCACCACACTGGCTTAGAACAATAGAGGGGCCTGCCACTCGCGCAAGCCCCTCTCAGATCATCACTCTATCCGTCAGAGCAATCATATTTTAAAAACAATAACAGAGCCAGGGGGGCACGATTCAATTGTGTGTGAATGTGTGTGTGCGCACGGTTGAGTGTGTGTGTGTATGTGTGAGAGTGAAGGGGTGGGGTGAGTGAGTATGTCAGTATGTATGTGTGTGTGTGTGTGTGTGTATGACAGTGTGTGTCAGGGTAACAGTGGTAATTTTATGTTTTGTGTTTTGTGTGAGTGTGTTTCTTTGAGTGAGTAAATGGGTGTACGTCTATGTATGTGACAGGTGATTTTGCGTTATATCTCTATATCTAGTTATGTGTTTGTTTTAGTTGAGCGTGAACATGGTGGTATGAGAACGCGCACATCTCTGAGCTTATGTGTGTGTGTCTACGGTGCGCGGCAGGCTTTGATGGCGCGGTGGGAGCGTGCCTAATGTGACTGCTCCTGTAGGGGTCCTGCACTGAGCCCCCTGCCCCTTTGCTTGTCTCCACTGGTCAGGGGAACAACTCTCCTCTGCTAAACTTAAAAGGAACCAGAGGAATCCCCCTCGGCCCCGTCCTCGGCCCCCCATGTTTTTCAGATGGAATGACATCATCCCATTAACAAAGGGGGTTGGGGAGGGGGGAGGGAGGGGCGAGTGAACGGGATAGGGAGCGAGGGGGCACCAACAAACCCACCAATCAGTCACACAGCAACACTGCTGCCTGGCCGGACTACAGCACACAGGCCCTTTTCCAGTCAGGTAACCCATGATACAAGTCTGTATTTGACGTCCATCCATGTCTGAGGACGTCGGGAGATGACGTGGAAACTGGCCACAAGGAGCAACAGTGAGCGTTGTTACCTTCAAGTAGGTTTTGCTTTTGCTAGGGTGTTGGATGGGAATGGAGGCTGTGTGTAAGCATCTGCCTTTGAATCCAGCGATAGAAAGTTGTTTTTGAGATTTTTGTTTTAAGCCTATCCCAAACCTTAACCCTTACCTTTACCATTCGGAGTTAATGCCTAACCTTAAGATTTCCGAGATAGTGCATAAACTTAACCTTAAACAATTGAAGTTTGAGAAACATGGATGAACTGCTAATTCTAACATGAGACTGTGAGAGACAGTTGCCTTTTCATCTACTCTGGACGCTAATGTCTCCTACTCCTCTCTTCTCTCTTCCTTTTACTTTCGGTCTTGTCTTTCTTTCCTTTGTTTCTCTATTATTTACATTCTCCAGCTCTCTATTTCTCTGTCTCTCTCTCAGCTTTCCCTCTCTATTTCTGTCTCTCTCAGAAATCTGTTATATTTACCCAGAATTTACCTATTTTCACAAAATCCTCAATATACCCCTCATACCCTCCCTTGTTTCACCTCCTCCCTTTTCTCTATACATCCATCTATCATCCTCACTACACTATCTTACTTTCTGTATCCCAATGTCTATTTTTATCTCAGCATTTCCAGAGGTGTGGTCCTGTGTGGTACTGTGTGGCTCAGTTAATAGAGCATGGTCTTGCAATTCCAAAGGTTATGGGTTTGATTCCAGCTGGCCCCACTCAACGGTAAAATGTATGTATACACGCATGACTGTCAGTCACACAACCCTAATCTGCTCTGTTTCCAACCCCCTTATAAAGTACATTTCTGGAGCCTTGGATGTATGAGGCTAACATGATCTGATCCTTGGTGTCTGAGAGAAAAATGAATTGCCTTCTGCTTGTTTTTGTGAGACAACGATACAACAACAACCGAACCAAGTACAACAAGCCCCCTCCCCTCCTTCTCTCTCCCCAGTGTTCTCTCCCTTACTTGTTGCTGTTGCGGTTGTCGCTGACGACGGTTCCCTTCCAACCAATCGGCAGGCATCTTGGCATGTATATAAAGAGCAGCTTGGACCAAAGCTATCGTTTTCTTTCTAGTCTCAAGACAGGGGGATTTAAACTAGGAAAGCTGCCACTAAAGCTGCGTTTCACAGGATTTGAAGATCATCAAAAACATTTCAGAATTTGATGACGAATTGGTGATACGATTTTGTTCACTCAATGTCCAAAAACCAACTATTATTTACCAAATAGCCACAGATTAACTAGCTATTACAAATAGTGTATTCCTATGCTTGCAATCATGCTTGCAATCATCTTTATGCTTTTGTGAAAATGTTTCTCAGCTATATTTTCACTCAAAAGCCTGAAGGCATCCCTTGAGTTCCGATCCCCTTAAGTATTCATTTTGTTTTTGACATGACATACTATGGGAGATTGGGAGACAGATATAGAGAGGGGTATAGAATGTTGTTAAAGTGACTAACCAGTGTTTCCAGATTTCTATGAAATATGACCTACTTACTTCCAGTATGAGTGAAATAGTTTCTGTTCATGAAAGTAGACTGCTGAATGGCTAGCTCATCCTCCTCTAGAATGCTGATTGGCCATCTCATCCTCCTCAGGGTGATTACATCATGTTCTATGAGGAAATAGCAAGCATTTTTTAAACGGTCTGTTTGAGTTGGGTTTTTTTCTCCAATAAATTTTTTTTTGGCCACAAATACAAGCAGAGAACAAGTCAACAACATTATTTGGGATATGAGTAACCAAAATATGAATTTTTAAGAGTGAGATTTACACTGGGCAGTTACTTTAAGGACACAGACTAAGCAAGGGCTCGAACACCTGTCGCCAAGTGAGCATATGTGGTCCTGAGTCGGGAGCTTAGACCGTTACACAAGACTCCACATCTTAAAAAAGGCATTTTGACCTCAATGGGACTACCTGGTAAAATAATGGTAGAATTCATAAATATAAAAAGGACAAAAACAAACTGTTTCAATGAGTGATAAGGGATTTCATGCCTCACTTTTGGTAAAACCATTAAAATCAGACGGGTCCTGTTCAGGTCAAAGACACGGTCAAAGCCACCAGCAACTTCTAATGTCACGGCCAGTGAATCCTGACTGTTCCTGCTCCGTTTATTAGCTGTGTGTGAGAAAAAAAAGAGAGAGAGTGTGTGTGTTGTGAAATGCTTTTTCAATTGGATTAGGGCTGTGTTCCTTCTCTCTCTCCTTCTCTCTCTCTTTATCTCTCTCTCAACAACAAGTGCTGGTGAGCGGGCCGCCAGCCTGTTGGGGAGGCAGTTTAATGGGCGACCGTTTGCCAACTGTTCCTTTGAGGGATCGCGGCGTCAGGCGGAGCCAGGATTTGGGAGGGAAGGCCGGTGCCGATGGATCAGACACAGGGGGGACCAGCTTCATGTGAACAGCGCCCCTACTTCAAAAACAAGCACTGACTCTCTGCCACTACTGGCCATAGTCTACACACACAGACACACACACGCAGGCAGGCAAGCAAGCATGTAGGCATACACACATGGACAAGCATGCACACACATAATTTTTTGGGGCCAAGGTGTTATTTACTTTTTTACGATGATAGTCGTGTATGACTCAGTTGGTAGAGCATGGCGTGGGTTCGATTCCCGGGGCTTTAGAAAAAAATGTCTGCTAAATGGCATATATAGTGCTCCAAGAGAAATGCTATTTTTACCACAGAAAAAGCACCTACCTTTACTATAACTAGGGTCACTAATTCTATGCAATATCATGCTATGTCAATAGGAACTACTTTCACTATCACTCTTACTGCTACCCACCCCCCGTTGTATGTGTGCACACGCAGAAACACAATGCCTAAAAACAGAGGCTCCACTGCTGCAGACACCCTCTCCCTCTGGGAATCCCCCCCCCCCCCCCCCCCCCCNCCCTCAATCCCTCCCTTCTTCTGAATTCACTGGCACTTCCAGAAAGCTCAGAGGCGCCAGTGGAGCGGGTCTCATCTCTGGGGAACAATAAAGCAGATCTTCATAAAAACTTCAAAAAGCCCTTGCCAAGTGTTTTATAGGTGCTTTAAAGGTTTATTGGCCCTGGGGAGAGAGAGCTGAGTGTTGCAGTAATCTATGCACCGCAGCCCTGTTTTTCCACCCACCGCACTGCTGCTGCTAATGCTAGCTGTGTGTGTCTGGATGTATGGGGCTGAACTGGGGGAAACAGGTGATCACAGGATGAAGGAATGAGAGGAGAGATGGTTTCTGATCTGTCAGCAGCACAACAGACACCCTGTCAAAACAAATGACATAATATAAAATATATGACAGCATGTATTTAATGTCCTGAATTTTCATATCCTTTAATAGAAAACACTTATTTTACGAAAGGATGGATTCATTTTATATTCCAAAGTGTGTGTGTGTAAAGAGTGTGTAAGGTCATTTATAAGGTAATCTGATCACTACACACTTGGGCTGCTATCCTGAGGCAGGGGGTATCACCCCTGTATTAAGGACAGGGACCTTCAGCAGGACATGCACAGAGACACATGCACACAAACACACACACACACACACACACACACACACACACACACACACACACACACACACACACACACACACACACACACACACACACACACACACACAGGCTAAAATGGCCCAGCAGCAGGACTTCACTGGTGTCTGCCTCTGAATCATCACTTTTGGATCCAGTAAGCAGTGAAGAAAGAATATGATCAAATTAATCTCCCAGATTATTTCTCTCTCATCACAGCCCGAGCCTGGGGGGACAGATACACAAAAGTAAGTGGACACCTCTTCAAATTAGTGGATTCAGCTTTTTCAGCCACACCCGTTGCCGACAATCGAGCACACAGCCATGCAATCTCCATAGACACACATTTGGAGTAGAATGGCCCTACTGAAGAGCTCAGTGACTAAATTGGAGAAAAGTTTGAGAAAAAAACCCAACTCAAACTTGTTTCTCCAACAAACCTTGTAAAAAATGCTTGCTATTTCCACATAGAACATGATGTAATCGCCCTGAGGAGGATGAGATGGCCAATCAGCAGTCTAGAGGAGGATGAGCTGGCCAATCAGCGGTTTACTTGCATGAATGGTTTTTAATGACTGGTATATGCCCACACCGTTCTGTTGTTAGGGTACGCCCACACAATTCCAACACAGAAAAGCTGCTTTTTAATATACTTAATAAAAAAAAGAAAAGTAAACTATTTCAATCATATTGTAAGTAATTATAGGTCAAATTTCATAGAAATCTGGAAACACTGGGCAGTTCCTTTAACAATGTTCTGTACCCCTCTCTATATCTGTCTCCCTATCTGTACCTACTGTATACAAAGTATGTGGACACTCCTTCAAATTAGTGGATTAGGCTATTTCAGCCACACCCGTTGCTGACAGGTGTATAATATGGAGCACACAGCCATACAATAAGAACAGGAGAATAAGAGCACCTCCTCCCAGCTGCCCCACTGCACTGAGGATAGGAAACTTCGTCACCACAGATAAATCTACTATAATTGAGAATTTCAATAAGCATTTTTCTACGGCTGGCCATGCTTTCCACCTGGCTATCCCTACCCTGGTCAACAGCCCTGCACCCCCCACAGCAACTCGCCCAAGCCGCCCCCATTTCTCCTTCTCCCAAATACAGTTAACTGATGTTCTGAAAGAGCTGCAAAATCTGGACTCCTACAAATCAGCCGGGCTAGACAATCTGGACCCTTTCTTTCTAAAATGATCTGCCGAAATTGTTGTAACCCCTATTACTAGCCTGTTCAACCTCTCTTTCGTGTCGTCTGAGATTCCCAAAGACTGGAAAGCAGCTGCGGTCATCACGCTCTTCAAAGGGGGAGACACTCTTGACCCAAACTGCTACAAACCAATATCTATCCTACTCTGCCTTTCTAAGGTCTTTGAAAGCCAAATTAACAAACAGATTAGCGACTATTTTGAATCCCACCGTACCTTCTCCGCTATGCAATCTGGTTTTAGAGCTGGTCATGGGTGCACCTCAGCCACGCTCAAGGTCCTAAACGATATCATAACCGCCATTGATAAGAGACATTACTGTGCAGCCGTATTCATTGATCTGGCCAAGGCTTTCGACTCTGTCAATCAACACATCCTTATCGGCAGACTTGACAGCCTTGGTTTCTCAAATGATTGCCTCGCCTGGTTCACCAACTACTTCTCCGATAGAGTTCAGTGTGTCAAATCGGAGGGCCTGTTGTCCGGGCCTCTGGCAGTCTCTATGGGGGTGCCACAGGGTTCAATTCCTGGGCCGACTCTCTTCTCTGTATACATCAATGATGTCGCTCTTGCTGCTGGTGAGTCTCTGATCCACCTCTATGCAGACGACACCATTCTAAATGCTTTTGGCCCTTCTTTGGACACTGTGTTAACTACCCCCCAGACGAGCTTCAATGCCATACAACTCTCCTTCCGTGGCCTCCAACTGCTCTTAAATGCAAGTAAAACAAAATGCATGCTCTTCAACCGATCGCTGCCGGCACCTGCCCGCCTGTCCAGCACTCTGGACGGTTCTGATTTAGATTAATTAACTACAAATACCTAGGTGTCTGGTTAGACTGTAAAATCTCCTTCCAGACTCACATCAAACATCTCCAATCCAAAATTAAATCTAGAATCAGCTTCCTATTTTGCAACAAAGCATCCTTCACTCATGCTGCCAAACATACCCTCGTAAAACTGACCATCCTACCGATCCTCAACTTCGGTGATGTCATTTACAAAATAGCCTCCAATACTCTACTCAACAAATTGGATGCATTCTATCACAGTGCCATCCGTTTTGTCACCAAAGCCCCATATACTACCCACCACTGCGACCTGTACGCTCTCGTTGGCTGGCCCTCGCTTCACACTCGTCGCCAAACCCACTGGCTCCAGGTCATCTACAAGTCCCTGCTAGGTAAAGCCCCACCTTATCTCAGCTCGCTGGTCACCATAGCAGCACCCACCCGAAGCACGCGCTCCAGCAGGTATATCTCACTGGTCACCCCCAAAGCCAATTCCTCTTTTGGCCGACTTTCCTTCCAGTTCTCTGCTGCCATTGACTGGAACGAACTACAAACATCTCTGAAACTGGAGACACTTATCTCCCTCACCAGCTTTAAGCACAATCTGTCAGAGCAGCTCACAGACCCCTGCACCTGTATATAGCCCATCTGTAAATAGCCCAACCAACTACCTCATCCCCTACTGTATTTATTTATTTTGCTCCTTTGCACCCCAGTTTTTCTACTTTGCACATTCATCTACTGCACATCTACCATTCCAGTGTTTATTTGCTATATTGTAATTACTTTGCCACCATTCCCTATATATTGCCTTACCTTCCTTATCTCACCTCATTTGCACACATTGTATATAGATTTGTTTTTCTACTGTATTATTGACTGTATGTTTGTTTTACTCCATGTGTAACTCTGTGTTGTTGTATGTGTCGAACTGCTTTGCTTTATCTTGGCCAGGTCGCAGTTGTAAATGAGAACTTGTTCTCAACTTGCCTACCTGGTTAAATAAAGGTTAAATAAAATAAATAAACAATCTCCATAGACAAACATTGTCAGTAGAATGGCCTTGCTTACACAGTGACTTTCAACATGGCAGTTTGTCAAATTCCTGCCCTGCTAGAGCTACCCCTGTCAACTGTTATTGTGAAGTTGAAATGTCAAGGAGCAACAATAGCTCAGCCGCAAAGTGGTAGGCCACACAAGCTCACAAAACGGGACCACCAACTGCTGAAGTGTGTAGCGCGCAAAAAACGTCTGCCCTCATTTGCAATACTCACTACCGAGTTCCAAACCGCCTCTGGAAGCAACGTCAGCACAATAACTGTTCGTCTGGAGCTTCATGAAATTGATTTTTTTGGCCGAGCAGCTGCACATAAGCCTAAAATCACCATGTAACAATGCCAAGCGTCGGCTGGAGTGGTGTAAAGCTCGCCGCCATTGGACTCTGGAGCAGTGGAAATTCATACTCTAGAGTGATGAATCACTCGTCACCATCTGGAGGTCCGATGGATGAATCTGGGTTTGGCAGATGCCAGGTGAATGCTACCTGCCCCAATGTATAGTTCCAACTGTAAAGTTTGGTGGAGGAGGAATAATGGTCTGGGGCTGTTTTTCATGGTTTCGGGCTAGGCTCTTTAGTTTCAGTTTACAGCGTACAATGACATTCTAGACAATTCTGTGCTTCCAACTTGGTGGCAACAGTTTGGGAAAGGCCTTTTCCTATTTCAGCATGCAATGCCCCCGTGCACAAAGCGATGTCCATACAGAAATGGTTTGTCGAGACCCGTGTGGAAGAACTTGACTGACCTGCACAGAGCCCTGACCTCAACCCCATTAAACACCTTTGGGATTAATTGGAACGCTGACTGCGAGCCAGGCCTAATCGCCCAACATCAGTGCCCGACCTCACTAATGCTCTTGTAGCTGAATGGTAGCAAGTCCCCGCAGCAATGTTCCAATATCTTCTTAGGGAGCGGCTGCCAAGGAGACGGTTTTGGAGAGTCTGGCGTGCCTGCCATTCAGGCCCAGAAAATAGGATATGCACATAATTAGTACTATTGGATAGGAAACACTCTTATATGTTTATATGTGTTTCTAAAAGTGTTAAAATAATGTATGTGAGTATAACAGAAGTGATATAGCAGGCGAAAACCCGAGGAAAACCATACGGATTTGCAGTTTTTTTTGTAAATGACCTTTTTCTCCATTGTGCCTATTCATTTCTCTGTTATGTAGGACTGAGACTGCAGTACCTATGGCTTCCACAGGATGTCAACAGTCTTTAGACAAGGTTTCAAAACAATAGGGATAAAGGGAACCGTATAGAAGAAGATTTACTGAAGGAAGTGGAAATCAGAAATACTTTTTCCGGTCACGAGAACGAGAGCGCGCCTCACTTTTATTTTCCTTTCTTATCAGTCAGGCTACAATCCGGTTTAAATATTATAGTAAATATACATAAAATGGTACCTAAGGAAACATTAAAAATGATGTTTGATTTGTTTGGAGAAATATGATAGGTATAATTTGAACGCGTTTTCTTCACGGTTCAATGGGCGACTCGACAGTGGTTTTTATGAACATAATGCGCAACCCAAACTGAGATTTATGGATATAATAAATGACTTTTCTAACAAAAGAAGCATGGATTGTCTTCGTTGGACACTTGGGAAGCCCTCAGCAGAAGTTCATCAAAGGTATGCGATTTTATATTAGCGATTTTATGCGTTTTGTGAGACCTGCGTTGGTTATGGATTTATGCTAATGCATAAAATATGAGAGGGGCTATCCTCAAACAATCAAATGTTGTGCTTTCGCCGTAAATTCTTTTTGAAATCTGACAACGCTGTGATATTGCCAAGAATCAGAGCTTTTGATGACTATGCAACACTTGTATATTGATGAATGTTTAATAATTCAACTTTTGGATTTTGAATTTGGTGCCTCACATTTCACCGGGTAGTGTCGGGAGTGGCCCACTAGCGCCCCGGTGCTCCTTAAGAGGATAATATCTAGTGGAAAGCCTTCTCAGAAGAGTGGAGGCTGTTATAGCAGCAAAGGGAGGACCAACTCCATATCAATGGCCATGATTTTGGAATGAGATGTTCGAGCAGGTGTCCACATACTTTTGAATGTATTTGACAAGGCATTGCACCAGGGCTAAATCCACTCCCCTTCAATGTCTTTTATGAGTGTGAATTGCCACTCTTCATGGACATTTCTAAATGTTTTTTTAAAAGTATTTCCAGTCTCTTCCCAGACTCTTCAGGTTTAAAATTACGAGGTGTCAGAATTCCAGGACAATTCTTAAGTTACTGTCGATAAACTGTCACGGACTTATCTTAAAGATGCAGTGTGCTTGTGTGTGTTTCAAGTGTGTCTTGCTGTGTGTGTGTGGGTGTGTGTAAAGGCATAAAGGTCTCTGTATGCATGTGCATTTGCATCTATATACTAACGCTGTGTGTGTGTGTGTGTGTGTGTGTGTGTGTGTGTGTGTGTGTGTGTGTGTGTGTGTGTGTGTGTGTGTGTGTGTGTGTGTGTGTGTGTGTGTGTGTGTGTGTGTGTGTGTGTGTTTGTGCATGCGTGTATGAGGGGGATGTGTCCAGCTGCATANTCTTAATGCGTTTGAGCCAATCAGTTGTGTTGTGACAAGGTAGGGGTGGTATACAGAAGATAGCCTTATTTGGTAAAAGACAAAGTCCATATTATGGTAAGAATAGCTCAAATAAGCAAAGAGAAACGACAGTCCATCATCACTTTAACACATGGTCAGTCAATCCCAAATATTTCAAGAACTTTGAACGTTTTCTTCAAGTGGATTCGCAAATACCATCAAGAGGTTTGATGAAACTGGTTCTCATAAGGACCACCACAGGAAAGGAAGACCCAGAGTTACCTCTGCTGCAGAGGATAAGTTCATTAGAGTTAACTGCACCTCAGATTGCAGCCCAAATAAATGCTTCACAGAGTTCAAGTAACAGACACATCTCAACATCAACTGTTCAGAGGAGACTGTGTGAATCAGGCCTTCATGGTCGAATTGCTGCAAAGAAACCACTACTAAAGGACAACAATAATAAGAAGAGACTTACTTGGGCCAAGAAACACGAGCAATGGACATTAGACCAGTGGAAATCTGTCCATTGGTCTGATGAGTCCAAATTTGCAATTTTTGGGGTTTCAACTGCCGTGTCTTTGTGAGACGCAGAGTAAGTTAATGGAGGATATCCGCATGTGTGGTTCCCACCGTGAAGCATGGAGGAGGAGGTGTGATGGTGTGGGGCTGCTTTGCTGGTGACACTGTCAAGTGATTATTTTTTTTTTAATTCAAGGCACACTTAACCAGCATGGCTACCACAGCATTCTTCAGCATTACGCCATCCCATCTGGTTTGCGCTTAAATGGAACTATCATTTGTTTTCAACAGGACAATGACCCAACACACCTCCAGACTGTGTAAGGGCTATTTGAAGTGCTGCATCAGATGTCCTGGCCTCCACAATCACCGACCTCAACCCAATTGAGATGGTTTGGGTTGAGTTGGACTGCAGAGTGAAGTGCACAGCATATGTGGGATGTCCTTCAAGACTGTTGTAAAAGCATTCCTCATGAAGCTGGTTGAGAGAATGCCAAGAGTGTGCAAAGCTGTCATCAAGGTAATGGGTGGTTGCTTTGAAGAATCTAAAATATATTTAGATTTGTTTAACACTTTTTTGGTTACTACATGATTCCATATGTGTTATTTTATAGTTTTGATGTCTACTGAATTCTACAACATTCCACAATGTAGAAAATAGTAAAAATAAAGAAAAACCCTTGAATAAGTAGGTGTGTCCAAACTTTGTGTGTGTGTGTGTGTGCGTGTGTGCGTGCGTGCGTGCGGAAGGGGGGAGTGTGATGATAAGTTATTGCAGAAAACAAGCAGCAATATACGGTAGGTGTTACGTATGAATTCTTCTTTTTCATGTAATGCTTGATATTCGATAATGAAGATAATAGATCAACTCATAACTAGGGCTGTTACGGTGACCGTATTACTGCCACATCGGCAGTCACAAGTCATGACCGTAGTCAAATTCCATGTGACCTTTGAGTCATGATAACTAGGCTTCTCCAAATCTCTGATGCTGCTAATGGTCATTAGTAGCCTACCAAACTTGCTAAAGACCAGCCGCTAATGGCCTGGTAATCAGCACTCTATTGACACTAATAACTGACATCAATGCAAATGCAATCGAAAATCGAATCAAACAGAGCGGAATAAAATGACTTGTTGCGCAGTGAGAACCAGCTCCTCATAGCTGGTTAATGCATGAAATGAAATAAGTGTTCCTATAAACCCATGTTGCACAACATTCCTATAGGCTAAGCTATGCAATTGTGTGACGAAACAGAGTTTTGATGGCCTCTATTTGTATTTATTTTGGATCCGCATTAGCTGCTGCCAAGGGAGCTGCTACTCTTCCTGTGGTCACCAAAATTAAGGCAGTTATATGCAATGAAAAAAAATACATTTCACAACAAATTTCACAACACATTAAGTGTGTGCCCTCAGGCCACTACTCTACTACCAAATACAGTATCTACAACACAAAATCCATGTGTACGTGTGTGTATAGTGCATATGTAATCATGTGTTCGTGTATGCAAGTGTCTGTGCCTGTGTTTGTGCCTATTCACAGTTTGCGCTGTTCCATAAGGGGTATTTGTATCTGTTTTAAATATGATTTTTCTGCTTGCATGAGTTACTTGATGTGGAATAGAGTTCCATGTAGTCATGTGTGCCTCCCATAGGACTGTGAAGAGACCTCTTCTGGCATGGGTGTCTGAGCTGTGTGCTAGTCATTTAAAACCGACAGCTCGGTGCATTCAACATTTCAATACTTCTCACAAATATAAGTAGTGAAGTCATTTTCTCCTCTACTTTGAGCCAGGAGAGATTGACATGCATATTATTTATGTTTGCTCTCCATGTATATTTAAGGGCCAGCCGTGCTAACTCTCGATCCACATTATAGCAGGGGATGTAAGCCATAACACTTAAGTGTTTCCAGCAGCAGATAATCGATAATATCAAAATCTACACTGAAGTCTAACAAAACAGCTCCCACAATCTTTTTATTATCAACTTCTCTCAGCCAACATCTTGCAAGACACAAGCTCTGTGGAATCATTTGTTTGTGAATCCGTATCTCTTCTGAGTCTGATACAGATGATTCGATGGGATGGAGTTGTTAGTTTTTCCTGTTCCTGTGCATACATTGTAACTTGACTCAGATCTTGTGAAAGAAAAGGTTTGTGTTGGTATGCGTCCTCATCTACCAGTTGAGGGTATTGATCTTATTCTGCGTAACCAGTTAGCCGGTGTACAGGTCTGGGCTGGTGTGCCACCACCTTTTCTGTGGTTACAGAGTAAACCCCTGTTCTCCCTGCCTCTGAGGAGTCAGAGAACTCTCCCGTTATCTATCCAGCTTGTGTAGTGACACATGCCATGAGCCATGAGGTGTCAGTAACTCAATAAAATTCTGTGTCTGTTACAAAACCGTTTGCCTCGCCTTTGCCTGAGCATCTCTTGTCTGTTTCTCGTGATGACTTTGTGAAGGAACAGCAGGATGACCCTTCTTTGAAGGAGCTGTTTGACAGAGTGTTGCCAGCTGATGGGGTAGAAAGCTCTGCACAAGGTTACTCGCTTCAAAACAGTATGCTAGTTCGGAGGTGGATGCCTCATTGGGAAAACTTTGTAGGTGATCCTATCATGCAGATTGTTTCGGCAGACAGTCCTTCACACCTCCCATGATAATGTTTCTGGACATTTGGGAGTTAGGAAAACATATGGCCGTTTTTTTTGTTACTTTTTATGGCCAAGGTTGAAACGTGACATCTCTGCTTACATTAAAACATGTCACACATGCCAGTTGACTATGTCACTCATGCCAGTTGACTGGTAAGCCAAATCAATCAATTAAACCTGCTCCTCTGTATCCTATGCCGTTGGTCAGCCTTTTGAACATTTGATCATTGAATGTGATGGTCCTTTGTCCCGCTCTAAGTCTGGCAGTAGTTATTGCTTACAGTGATGTGCCAAGCAGCAACCAGGTACCCTGCTGCTTATCCGCTACACACAATAACTACTACGTCTGTTTTGAAGGCTTTATCTCAGTTCATCTCTGTATTTGGCATTCCTAAGGTAATTCAGAATGAACAAGTCTCTAATTCTACCTCTCACATGTTTGCACAAGTTCTACAGCAGCTTCGTGTCAAGCATAACCAGTCCTCTGTCTATCACGCACAGTCTCAGGGTGCTTTAGAGCGTTTTCATCAACCCCTGAACTCTTTCCTGCATCCATACTGATCAGAGCTAAATGGTGATTTGGAAGGTTTGCCATGGTTACTGTCTGCAGGAGAGTATAAGATTTAGTCCAAATGATCTGGTTGGTGGACATGTAGTGCATGGCCCTCTGACGGTGTTGCAGGACAGCTGGGGAACAGTAGAGCCACCACGAAATGTACTCGATTATGTCAATGGTTTTCATAATAGACTGTTCCCTGCTGGTGAAATGGCAAAAAGAGAAACTGAAAAGTGCACAAGAAAAGATGAAGCAGACCGTCGGTCTATCTGATTGCAACTCCTAAGCGCAGGAAGGCTTTCCATCTTTTTTCATCTGAATTTGTTGAAACCTTGGTACTCTTGTTCATCGGCATCGACTCCTGATAAGAATTCTCAGTTGCCCTAGACTCCTTTTTGCCGTATACATTGTAAGAGGAGGAGAGTTCTGCTCCTGATGATGGTGTTTTGCGAGGCTGTTTAAAAAATTCAGGAGAGGTGGGGAATTTGCATGCTCTGTTGGTAAATGTACTGAGTTGGTTGTACTCATTGAAAATTATCCTGCACTGTTTTCTGATACACCCTCTCGTACTCATCTCATTGAGCATGGTGTTGATGTTGGAGATAATCAGCCAATAAGGCAGCGCTTCTACTGTGTTTCTCCGGACAAGGGCAAGCACTTAGACGCAGAAGTCAAGTAAATGTTAGATAACAATATTGCTGAACACTCTTGTTCCAGTTGGGCTTCACCTTGTCTGTTAGTCAAGAAGCCTGATGCATCTTTAAGGCCATCATAAAAGTTAACAACATTACGAAGCCTGATTCCTTTCCTCTTCCTCGTATGGAGGATTGTGTTTATCAAGTGGGTTCTGCACAATTTGTGAGCAAGTTCAATCTTCTAAAAGGGTACTGGCAGGTCCCCTTGACTCCAAGAGCAATGGAGATGTGTGCTTTCATCACAACTTCTGGACTGTTTTCTTATACAGTTATGCCTTTTGGTTTGCGTAATGCACCTGCAACATTTCAGCTCCTCATGAACCGTGTTGTCTCTGGTCTGGATGGATGTGCAGTGTACTTGGATGACGTGGTAATTTACAGTGACACCTAGTCTCAGCATGTCCAACGTATACAAGCACGTTTTGATAGCTTGGCTTGGGTGCGTTTCATAGTTAATCTGGACAAATGTGAGTTTCCTAAGGCAACTGTCACTTATCTGGGAAAAGTGGTCAGTCAGGGTGTGATTCGCCAAGTGCATGCCAAAGTTGAAGCTGTTGAGCAGTGTCCGCCTCCCATGACTCTGTATGGTTGGTTATTATCAACGCTTCTGTAAGAACTTCTTCTCAGTGGTAGCACCCCTGACCGACTTGCTTAATTAAGGCTCAGGTGAAGTATATTTGGTCAGACAGATGTCAAGCTGCATTCGAGAATGTAAAGACACTCTTGTGTTCTGCTCCAGTGCTTCTTGACCGTCGTTTGACTGTACAGTGCATTCAGAAAATATTCAGACCTGTTCCACATTTTGTTGTTCTAAAATGGATTCAATGTTTTGTTTCCTCATCAATCTACACACAACACCCCACAATGACAAAGCAAAACTGTTTCTTAGAAATTATAGCAAATTTATACAAAAAATAAAACTGAAATATCACATATACATAAGTATTCAGACCCTTTACTCAGTACTTTGTTGAAGCACCTTTGGCAGCGAGTCTTGACTCTACAAGCTTGGCACACCTGTATTTGGGGAGTTTCTCCCATTCTTCTCTGCAGATCCTTTCAAGTTCTGTCAGGTTGGATGGGGAGCGTCGCTGCACAGCTATTTTCAGGTCTCTCCAGAGATGTTAGATTGGGTTCAAGTCTGGGCTCTGGCTTTGCTTCTCAAGGACATTCAGAGACTTGTCCCGAAGCCTCTCCTGTGTAACATCCCTGCAGCATGATGCTGCCACCACCATGCTTCACTGTAGAAATGCTGTCAGGTTTCCTCCAGACGTGACACTTGGCATTCAGGCCAAAGAGTTAAATCTTGGTTTCATCGGACCAGAGAATCTTGTTTCTCATGGTCTGAGAGTCCTTTAGGTGCCAAGCGGGCTGTCAAGTGTCTTTTACTGAGGAGTGGCTTCTCTACCATAAAGACCTGATTGGTGGAGTGCTGCAGAGATGGTTGTCCTTCTGGAAGGTTCTCCCATCTCCACAGAAGAACTCTGGAGCTCTGTCAGAGTGGCCATCAGGTTCTTGGTCACCTCCTTTTCTCCCGATTGCTCAGTTTGGCCGGGCGGCCAGCTCTAGGAAGAGTCTTGGTGGTTCCAAATTTATTCAATTTAAGAATGATAGAGGCCACTGTGTTCATGGGGGCCGTCAATGCTGCAGAAATTTTTTGGTACCCTTCCCAGATCTGTGCCTCAACACAATCATGTCTCTGCGCTCTACGGACAATTCCTTCAACCTCATGGCTTGGTTTTTGCTCTGACATGCATTGTCAACTGTGGGACCTTATATAGACAGCTGTGTGCCTTTCCAAATCATGTCCAATCAATTGAATTTATCACAGGTGGACTCCAATCAAAAAACATCTCATGGATAATCAATGGAAACAGGATGCACCTGAGATCAATTCCGAGTCTCATAGCAAAGGGTCTGAATACTTATGTAAATAAGGTATTTATGTTTTATATAATTATTTTGTAAAAATGTCAAACAAAATGTTTTTGCTTTGTCATTGTGGGGTATGACTAGATCTACTAGGATCTCCTGTTTGGTAGTCTGCTTGTTGCAGTAGGCCAGTGGGGAGAGCTGGGAGGATTGTCAGCTGATGTGGCGCATGTGGGCTATAAAGGGTGGCCACATCAGCCAACACTCTCTATCTTCCCTGACTAGCAGGCTGGCTTCCACCACTTTTGTTTTTTGGTCTGTTTTCACCATACAACAACCTGTCCACTCATCCACACACTGCATACACTACTAAACCTACAGACATCCACAGCTTATGTTACATTTTTGTATTTATTATTATTTAGTTGAATAAATGTATTCCTTTTTA
>QNTS01000263.1:564581-596497 GCA_003317085.1 Hucho hucho | reverse complement strand
GATTTTTGCTCACCGTTCTTGTGATCATTTTGACCCCACGGGGTGAGATCTTGCGTGGAGCCCCAGATCGAGGAAGATTATCAGTGGTCTTGTATGTCTTCCATTTCCTAATAATTGCTCCCACAGTTGATTTCTTCAAACCAAGCTGCTTACCTATTGCAGATTCAGTCTTCCCAACCTGGTGCAGGTCTACAATTTTGTTTCTGGTGTCCTTTGACAGCTCTTTGGTCTTGGCCATAGTGGAGTTTGGAGTGTGACTGTTTGAGGTTGTGGACAGGTGTCTTTTATACTGATAACAAGTTCAAACAGGTGCCATTAATACAGGTAATACAGTTGAAGTGTACCTATGATGAAAATTACAGGCCTCTCTCATCTTTTTAAGTGAGAGAACTTGCACAATTGGTGGCTGACTAAATACTTTTTTCCCCACTGTACATTATTTTAACACTTTTAGAAACGTCAGAGTGTTTCCTATCCAATAGTACTAATTATGTGCATATCCTATTTTCTGGGACTGAGTGGCAGGCATTTTACTTTGGGCACACCAGACTCTCCAAAACCGTCACCTCTGCTGCCGCTCCCTAAGAAGTTAATAAACAAATTAGGCACATTTGGGCAGTCTTGATACAATTTTGAACAGAAATGCAATGGTTCATTGGATCAGTCTAAACTTTTGCACATACACTGCTGACATCTAGTGGCCAGAATATAAATTGCACCTGGTCTAGAATAATACATTTTGGCCATTCTCTTGCATTTCAAAGGTGATTGTACAAAAAAAATACAAAAGAACGGTTAGTTTTGTCTTTGCATTATCTTTGACCAGATCTAGTGTGTTATATTCTCCTACATTCCTTTCACATTTCCACAAACGTGGAAATGTGAAAGGAATGTAGGAGAATATAACACACTAGATCTGGTCAAAGATAATGCAAAGACAAAACTTTCCTTTCAAATGGTTCCAAGAATATGCATATCCTTGCTTCAGGTCCTGAGCTACTGGCAGTTATATCTCATTTTAAGCGAAATTTGAAAAAAAGGGGTGGATCCTTAAGACTTGCCTAGTTAAATAAATGTTAAAAGTTATAATATTGGTGTGACATGAAATAAAATAATTGCATGCAAATCTCCTGGATATTGGTGAGGCGGAGCCACGTGACACATGTGTTCTTATAAGCCCAGTCATTGAGTTTTGACTGGCCATTTTTTAAAAGAGGATTCCCGATTTCTCTTGCTGCTATATGTATTGCTTAATTCTTAAAATCGTAACTGCGGGAAGCTCTTTGTCCATTCGTTATTTGAGTGCAGGCTACTGATAATACAGTTCCTTTTTGTGGGCAATTCTAAATAAAAAAAAAATCCACGCACATACAGTGCCTTTAGAAAGTATTCATACCCATTGACTTATTCCACATTTTGTTGTGTTACAGCCTGAATTTAAAATGTTTTAAATCTTTTTTAAATCTACACACAATACCCTATAATGATGAAGTGAAAACATGTTTTAAGAGATATATTTGTAAATGTATTTAAAATTAAATACATAAGTATTCACACCCCTGAGTCAATACTTTGTAGAAGCATGTTTGGCAGTGACTACAGCTGTGAGTCTTTCTGGGTAAGTCTCTAAAAGCTTTGCACACCTGGATTGTATAATATTTGCAATTTTTTTAAATTCTTCAAGCTCTGTCAAGTTGATTGTTGATCATTGCTAGACAAGACGGTTTAAGTCAACTGTAACTAGGCCATTCAGGAACATTCAGTGCCATCTTGGTAAGCAACTCCAGTGTATATTTGGCCTTGTGTTTTAGATTATTGTCCTGCTGAAAGGTGAATATGTCTTCCAGTGTCTGTTGGAAAGCAGACTGAAACAGGTTTTCCTGTAGAATTTTGCCTGTGCTTAGCTCTATTCTGTTTATATATATATATTTTTAAACTCTATAGTCCTTGCCAATGGCAAGCATTAGCATAACATGATGCAGCCACCACTATGCTTGAAAATATGAAGAGTGGTACTCAATGATGTGCTGTGTTGGATTTGCCCCAAACATAACACTTTGTATTTCTTTGCCACATTTTTCCAGTTTTACTTTAACTTAGTGGTCACCAACCTTTTCTGAGTCATAATCACTTTAGCAGTCTAAAAGCAAGCCGAGATCTCCCGCTCAGATTTGAAAACATTAATCAAAAATGCCTGGCCTGCCAATATTGTTCTTTTCTGACCATATTATGTTTAAAAATTTGAGCTTTTATAACCAAATAGATCAGTTGGTGTGAGCACTTGCGAGGCACAGCTGAGCATACATTTAAATAATTTGCAAATACAGTGCATTCGGAAAGTATTTCCACATGTTGTTATGTTAAAGCCTTATTCTAAAATAGATTAAATACAAAATGTTCCTCATCAGTCTACACACATTACCCCATAATAATAAAAAGAAAATAGGTTTTTAGAAATTTTAGCAAATGTGTAAAAAAAAAAAACTGAAATTCCTTATTTACATAAGTATTCAGACGCTTTGCTATGAGACTCTAAATGGAGCTCAGGTGCATCCTGTTTCCATTGATCATCCTTGAGATGTTTCTACAACTTGATTAGAGTCCACTTGTCGTAAATTCAATTGATTGGACATGATTTGGAAAGGCACACAGCTTTCTATCTAAGGTCACACAGTTGAAAGTGCATGTCAGAGCAAAAACCAAGCCATGAGGTAAAAGGAATTGTCCGTAGAGCTCCGAGACAGGATTGTGTCGAGGTACAGATCTGGGGAAGTGTACCAAAAAATGTCTGCATTTGCAAAAAAATCTAAAAAATTGATTTTGCTTTGTCATTATGGGGTATTGTGTGTAGATTGATGAGGGGGAAAAAACAATTTAATACATTTTAGAATAAGGCTGTAACGTAACAGAATGTGAAAAAAGTCAAGGGGTCTGAATACTTTCTGAATGCACAGTAATCAGCGTTTTATTTTACTGGACTGATGGTACCTGCAACTGATGGTCATGGTGCTTTTAAGACAATTCCAAACTTTTTTTCCCAGTTGGATCTTGTTTTTTTCTGAGTTCTCGGTTGTCTTGAACGCACTGAAGTCGGAAGTCAGAGATTTACGAGTACCCAGTTGTTTTGAACACAGCATTTGTCTCAGCGGAGGAAGGGAGAGAGCAACAGAGGGTCTGCCTTTCATGGTCCCTGCTCTCTCCTTCCTTTCCTCCAGTGAGACTGGCCAGAGAGAGGAGACACTGTCTTCCCCCTATTGGCAAAACTTGAGTTGCACCGCATCTGCCTCATGCACAAATTAATTTATGACCAGAGAAAGTAAAATATTCCTCTAAATTAAATTAGACATGAAGGGCTGCTAATAATAAAAAAAATGCAGGCCTTTCAATACACCTGCAGCTGCAGTGCGAGTGGAAGTAGGGATAAGTGCATTTTATGTTTTGTAATAGTGTTGAATAAAAACAGTGTTGACAGTGCTGAATAAAAACTAATAAAAACAGCAGCTCTTTGCTTTATTCTTTGACAGCCTCGCTCTGGTCATGGTTTTAAAAGTTATGAAATCTCACATCTTGGAAGCTGTAGGTACTGTGATCTGAGCTATCAAATTGGCCAGCGCAGTAGGCACACTCGATTTAGCCCCAGATCTCCCGGTTGGCTGGTTTGGCAGAATTTGTCTTTCAGACAAATTAAATGTTTCAAAATGGGAACACTTAACCTTTCCCGTGCACAGAGCTTCTGAATCAAGCGCAACAAAAATGTAAAAAAAAGGAGCGCAAGCTTTTATCATTGGCTTTTCTACAGAAATGTTTGGTGATTTTTGTTTTTCATGGAATAGAAACACCATAATATTAATCAAATTAATTAAGCAAGTACCAGTCAAAAGTTTGGACACACCTACTCTATCAAGGATCAAGGTAAGACCCAGATGCAGACTGTCGAAGTAACACTGTTTATTGTAGCAACAGGGGCAGGCAAAGACAGGTCAAGGCAGGCAGGGGTTGAAAATCCAGGGTAAGGAAAGGTACAGGATGGCAGGCGGACTCAGGGTCAGGGACAGGCAGGGTTCCAGGAATAAATACACAGGGGACAATTGGGAAGATAGGCGACACCTGGAGGGGCATGGAGAAAAGCACAAGGACATGTGAAACAGATGAGGGCGTGACATACTCATTCCAGGATTTTTCTTTATTTTTACTATTTCTACATTGTAGAATAATAGTGAAGACATCACAACTATAAAATAACACATATGGAATCAGTTAAGAACAAATTCTTATTTACAGGGACAGCCTACTCCTTCCTTCCCATTGGGGAATTGAACCCCGGTCTCCCGTGTGCCTGCAATATGGAAGACTATCAAATGCTTCTCAAAGATGCCCTCTGGTGGTCAAACTAGAAATAACTTGCATTAACAGAAAAAATGGCTGACAATTAGATAACATGCCACAGAATGGGCTGCTGCAGCAACTTTTAAAGGGGGAACCACTGTAGGTAATCCTGTCTAATGCAGATTTTTCTTAAATGTATTGCGTAGTAAAACTACGTAAGTGTTGCTCTCCACTCTCTGGAGGACAGAGTTTTGAAATGAGTGGAATTTGAGGATGAAAGCTAAGGATATGGAAAAAAACACCTGTCTCTGGATTACATCTTCAAACTAAGGGCAACCATGGCATTTGACAGGAGACGCGTCCATCCATGATGTATAAGGGTAAGATAGACTAGCTAGCTACATTTTCAGATATTACACATTTCAAATTTTGACAGAAAGTGGTTTAATTTCAAGTTAACTTCTTAGGGCTAGGGTGGACAGTCACGTCCCACATGCGACAACATCTGGTGAAATGCAGAGCGCCAAATTCAAATTACAAAAATACAAATTTTAAACATTCCAGAAAATACAAGTGTTGCACACCATTCAAAAGCTTAGAATCTTGTTAATCTAACAGCGTTGTCAGATTTCAAAAAGGCTTTACGGCGAAAGCAGAACATTTGATTGTCTGAGGACAGCGCCCCGCACACATATTCAATTAGCATAATAACATAACCAGCAGAGGTGTCACAAAACTCAAAAATAGCGATAAAATAAATTGCTTACCTTTGAAGATCTTCATCTGATGGCCTACTCAAGCGTCCCGGTTACACGATAAAAGGTATTTTTGTTCGATGAAGTCCCTCTTTATATCCATAAAGCTCCGTTTGGTTGGCACGGTTTGTTCAGTAATCCACCTGCCCAAAGGTGTTCATCCATGCAGACAAACAATATTCCAAAAGTACCGGTAAAATTCATCGAAACAAGTCAAACAGCATTTCTAATCAATACTCAGATACCCTAAAATTAATATAAACAATAATATTTCAGACGGAATATAACCTGCTGAATAGAAGAAAAAAAGAACTAAGCGCGCACTCCCTGTTACGCGCTCAATCCATAACAGGACACTTGACGACACCTCAGGAAGAACATCTCTTACTCCATGGATATTCAAGATAAAAGCTTGAAACCTTTTTCTAAAGACTGTTGACATCTAGTGGAAGCCATAGGAACTGCAATCTGGGAGATAAATACAACGGATTGAATAGGATGCCAATTGAAAACAGTGTGACATGACAGATTCAGATTTTCCGGATGGATTTTGCTCGGGTTTTTGTCTGCCATATCAGTTCTGTTATACTCACAGACATTTAACAGTTTTAGAAACTTCAGAGTGTTTTCTATCCAAAGCTACTAATTATATGCATATCCTAGCTTCTGGCCCTGAGTAACAGGCAGTTTACTTTGGGCACGTTTTTCATCCGAACTTCAAAATACTGCCCCCCATCCCAAACAGGTTAAAGTGTACTGTTAGCTAGCTAACGTTAGCTGGCTGGCTCACTAGCTAACATTACGTGTATGATCTTATTATTTGTATGTCAGAGCCATTTGCTTGGCTAGTTATAGCCTAATGTTAGCTACCTAACATTGAACCTGGTTGGTTAGCTACCTGCAGATTCATGCCGGGTAGTAACGTCATGATTGGGATTATGGTTCATTGTTTACCTAGCTCTCTCGCTATATGTCATAACAAAGGACTCCACATTAACCAAAATGGTTACTGCAGATAACCATTTTGGGTGCGTTGGTAAATCCAGTCTGCCCATCTACTCCGATTTCAGAGCACTCCCGTCTGAGTGTGCCAGAGCGCAGAATAAATGATGAATTTACGAACGCTCAACATACGCTGAATATGGCCGGTGTCAGTAAACGTCGGCAAAAAAGCATTATACAATTGTTGCCAGCAGCAGAGTTACAGTCACCAATGCTCTGGATAACATGAAAACAGCCTAACCAGCTCTGCTAGGGCGAGTAAAATCGTCAGAGTGGGGTATTCTCTCATTTGTGTCTGGAAGGAGCTAGCAAGCTAGCCAATGTTAGCCAGTTATCTTGGATGCTTGACTGCCGTTGTGAGGTCAGAACGTTCGTATCAACCCTACTCATCGGTCAGAGCATCCAGTGTGTGCTCTGACTCCAAACACCCAGAAAAGGCTACTCTCCTCGACGTTATCCTCACAAATAATCCTGATAGGCATCAGTCTGGTGTTTTCTGTAATGACCTTAGTGAGCTGGACTCACTGTGTTACAGCCTGTGTTCATAATGGCTGCTCAGTGAAATTACCTGTCCTGATTAGACGCTTGCTAAAAAACTTTAATGAGCAAGCCTTCCATGAACTGGCAGCCAGCGGCTCTCGTTCAGGCAAATTATAAATAAGTGCACTCAGGCTATCCGGAAGGCCAAAGTTAGTTACTTTAAGGAGCAGTTCTCTCTCTGTGGGTCTAACTTAAAGAAGTTCTGGAAAACGGTTAAAGACGTGGAGAATAAACCCTCCTCCTCACAGCTACCCATGTCCCTTAATGTTGATGATGTGGTTGTTACTGACAAGAAGCACATGGCTGAACTCTTTAATCACCACTTCATTAAGTCAGGATTCCTATTTGACTCAGCCATGCCTCATTGCCTGTCCAACATTTCCTCATCTCCCACCCCTTCTAATACAAGTAGCCCCGATGCTCCTCCCTCTTTTTCCCCTTCCCCGCTACAAAGTTTCTCACTGCAGGCGGTCACTGAGTCCGAGGTGCTAAAGGAGCTCCTTAAACTTGACCCCCAAAAAACATCTGGGTCAGATGGTTCAGACCCTTTTGTCTTTAAGGTTGCTGCCCCTATCATCGCCAAGCCTATCTCTGACCTTTTCAACCTGTCTCTCCTCTCTAGGGAGGTTCCCATTGCTTGGAAGGCAGCCACAGTTCATATTTTATTTAAAGGGGGAGATCAAGCTGATCCTAACTATTATAGGCCTATTTCTATTTTGCTCTGTTTATCAAAAGTGTTGTAAAATCTTGTCAATAATCAACTGACTGGCTTTCTTGATGTCTATAGTATTCTCTCTGGCATGCAATATGGTTTCCGCTCAGGTTATGGATGTGTCACTGCAACCTTAAAGGTCCTCAATGACGTCAACATTGCCCTTGATTCTAAGCAATGTTGTTCTGCTATTTTTAATGACTTAGGCAAAGCTTTTGATATGGTAGACCATTCCATTCTTGTGGGCCGGCTAAGGAGTATTGGTGTCTCTGAGGGGTCTTTGGCCAGATTTGCTAACTTCCTCTCTCAAAGATTTAGTATATAAATTCAGAACATCTGCTGTCTCAGCCACTGCCTGTCACCAAGGGAGTACCCCAAGGCTCGATCCAAGGCCCCACACTCTTCTCAATTTACATCAACAACGTAGCTCAGGCAGTAGGAAGCTCTCTCATCCATTTATATGCAGATGATACAGTCTTATATTCAGGATTTTGTGTTAAACGCTCTACAACAAAGATTTCTTGGTGTCCAACAAGCTTTCTCTGTCCTTAGCCTTGTTCTGAACACCTCCAAAACAAAGGTCATGTGGTTTGGTAAGGAGAATGCCCCTCTCCCCACAGGTGTGATTACTACCTCTGAGGATTTAGAGCTTGAGGTAGTCACCTCATACAAGTACTTGAGAGTATGGCTAGACGGTACACTGTCCTTCTCTCAGCACATATCAAAGCTACAGGCTAAAGTTAAATCTAGACTTGGTTTCCTCTATCATGATCGCTCCTCTTTCACCCCAACTGCTAAACTAACCCTGATTCAGATGACCATCCTACCCATGCTAGATTACGGAGACGTAATTTATAGATCTGCAGGTAAGGGTGCTGTCAAGCGGCTAGATGTTCTTTACCATTCGGACATCAGATTTGCCACCAATGCTCCTTATAGGACACATCACTGCACTCTATACTCCTCTGTAAACTGGTCATCTCTGTATACCGGTCGCTTATTTAAAAAACCCTCTTCGGCCTCACTCCCTGCTATCTGAGATATCTACTGCAGCCCTCATCCTCCACATACAACACCCATTCTGCCAGTCACATTCTGTTAAAGGGGTCCCCAAAGCACACACATCCCTGGGTCGCTCGTCTTTTCAGTTCGCTGCAGCTAGCGACTGGAACGAGCTGCAACAAACACTCAAACTGGACAGTTTTATCTCAATCTCTTCATTCAAAGACTCAATCATGGACACTCTTACTGACAGTTGTGGCTGCTTTACGTGATGTGTTGTTGTCTCTACCTTCTTGCCCTTTGTGCTGTTGTCTGTGCCCAATAATGTTTGTACCATGTTTTGTGCTGCTACCATGTTGTGCCACTGCCATATTGTGTTGCTACCATGCTGTGTTGTCATGTGTTGCTGCCTTGCTATGTTGTTGTCTTAGGTCTCTCTTTGTGAAGTGTTGTGTTGTTTCTCTTGTTGTGATGTGTGTTTTGTCCTATATATATTTATTTTGTATTTTTTTATATCCCAGTCCCCAAGGCCTTTGGCCTTTTGGTAGGCTATCATTGTAAATAAGAATTTGTTCTTAACTGACTTGCCTAGTTAAATAAAGGTTAAATAAAACAGAAACATAGAAGAGGGTGTGAATGATGCTGAATGGGTGTAGACAATGAAGGGCTCTCCAGTAGTAGTACCAAAACATTCAAAGGCCATTTTATCAAAAGTGAGTTTACAAGTTTATCAATGTTCAAAGCATAATTACTTTCCCTTTGTTCCTCAACTGTAATGTATGATATACCATTTTGTAGCTCTACCTTGATCCAATGTAAAAAACACTATTTCAAATTTTTCTACATAAGACCGATTTGAACCGGTCGCTCACATATGTAAAGACCCGATTAAACTGCGAATCCTCTAATGGGTGAGAATATTATCAGTGCTTTTCAAAATGTGAATGAGAGACTGAAGAAGTGTGTGCAGCCTGCGCAAGAAAGAGCAGAGCACATGCCTTTCATGCAATTTTTGTCAAATCATCATTAGAGTTGCATCACGAAGCATTAAAATGTATTACAAATCAATTAAAATAAATTAAGCATTTTGGAGGACCTGTTTCAAATGAACACTTTGTTAACTGCTCAATAGTTGCATGTGCGCACTCCCTCTGAAATAGTTTGGAGAAAATGTCCTTTCTATTTTATTAATATATGTTCAATTGTATTCTTCTTACATAAAACAATATAAAATAATGCCATGGGCATTATAAGCAAATCTTGTCTGCTAAATGAACTAGTGTAGCCCACAGCAATATGGCATAGCCAGATCAGGGCCTAACACAAGGATGACTCAGAATTTGCTATTCTGTTATTCTGAAATAGACTACATTTTCTTCATATCATGTTTCTTTAGACCTGCCTAAAATAAATAATGGATTTATTGTGATGGATTGATTAGACTTTTTAAAATGTAGATGTTCCAAAGGTCAGCATCAGTGGCTTGTAGGCTATGCGTGGAAGTCTGGAGATGCTAAACGTGTTTATGTTAATCAACGGCCAATTACCATGAGACCGGCAGTTATTTGCCTGACAGTTACCAGCTGACAGAATTTCATGACCGCTACAGCCCTACTCATCATAATATGTGTACTCTTTTTCTACAGACTCAAAATGACAATAACTAATTTTGATATCATTATGAGATGATACTGTCTGACATCAGAGGATGTCGTACAATGCATTATAACTGCATCAAAATGCATTATACACATCAGCTTTAAGTAATGTGTTACAGATCTTAGCACTATGACAGTTTGAAGATCAAAATGCCAATGCCATTCCCATTGGCTGAAATGCTAGTGGAGCTGCCTACCATTCCTTTTTTATTGGCTGGCCAGCTCAGAGTAAAAGTCAGTTGAGGGGGTAGGGGGAAATGTCCAGTTGTATAACGTACTTAAGTAAAAATACTTTAAAGTACTACTTAAGTAGTTTTTTGGGGTATCTGTACTTTACTATTTATATTTTTGACAACTTTTACTTTTACTTCACTACATTCCTATAGAAAATATTGTACTTTCACTCCATACATTTTTCCATACAATGTTACATTTTGAATGCATAGCAACCAGGAAAATTGTGAAATTCACACACTTATCAAGAGAACACGTGGTCATCCCTATAGCCTCTGGCCTGGCGGACTCACTAAACACAAATGCATCTTTTGTAAAGAATGTCTGAGTGTTGGAGTGTGCCCCTGGCTATCTGTACATTTCTAAAACAAGAAAATGGTGCCGTCTGCTTTGCAAAATATAAGGAATTTTAAATAACGTATACTTTTACTTCTACTTATGATACTTAAGTATATTTAAAACCAAATACTTAAAAATTTTACCCAAGTAGTGTTTTACTGGGTGACTTTCACTTTTACTTGAGTAACTTTCTATTAAGGTACAGTTGAAGTCGGAAGTTTACATACACCTTAGCCAAATAGATTTAAACTTAGTTTTTCACAATTCCTGACATTTAATCCTAGTAAAAATGCCCTGTCTTAGGTCAGTTAGGATCACCACTTTATGTTAGACTGTGAAATGTCAGAACAATTGTAGAGAGAATGATTTATTTCAGATTTTATTTCTTTCATCACATTCCCAGTGGGTCAGAAGTTTACATACACTCAATTAGTATTCGGTGTCATTGCCTTTAAATTGTTTAACTTGGGTCAAACATTTCAGGTAGCCTTCCACAAGCTTCCCACAATAAGTTGGGTGAACTTTGGCCCATTCCTCCTGACAGAACTGGTGTAACTGAGTCAGATTTGTAGGCCTCCTTGCTCGCACACGCTTTTTCAGTTCTGCCCACACATTTTCTATCGGATTGAGGTCAGGGCTTTGTGATGGCCACTCCAATACCTTGACTTTGTTGTCCTTAAGCCATTTTGCCACAACTTTGGAAGTATGCTTGGGGTCATTGTCCATTTGGAAGACCCATTTGCGACCAAGCTTTAACTTCTTTGGGAGCAGCGCACGAGGTGACGGTTTTGGAGAGCCTGGCGTGCCCAAAGTAAAATGCCTCCCATTCAGGCCCAGAAAATGGGATATGCACATATTTAGTACCATTGGATAGGAAACACTCTGAAGTTTCTAAAAGTGTTAACATTTTGTCTGTGAGTATAACAGAACGGATATGGCAGGCGAAAACCCGAGGAATTTCTGTCCTGGAAAAAGTGGTTTTGACACATTGCCTCATTTGGAACCCCTCCCTTATGAAAAATGCCCATATAAGGGCATATGAATGCAGTACCTATTGCTTCCTCTGGATGTCAACAGTCTCGAGAAAGTGTTCTGATTCTTTTTAGCTGCTTTTAGATTGTAGAAGAAGACGAATAAGGAAGTGGCCACAGATGCCAATAGAAGAAAATGCGCATTCCCGGCTGGCGCGCTCTGTGGTTTTTTCCTTTCTTATCGCCCAGTTTATATTCCGGTTGAAATATTATACTATATATACATAAAAGTGTTCCTAAGGATACATTTACAATTATGTTTGATTGTTCTTGGACAAGTTTATAGGTATAAGTTGAACAAGTTCTCTTCACGTTTCAATGGACGAGTGGAGGCTGTATTTTCTAATTATAACGCGCCAACCAAACGGAGATTTATGGATATAATACATTACTTTTTCTAACAAAAGAACCATGGCTTGTCTTCGTTGGACACTTGGGAAGCCCTCAGCAGAAGTTCTTCAAAAGGTAATTGATTTGTTTTCGCTGTGAAATGTGTTTTCTGTGAACCGTGAAGGCTTATGAATTTATGGTAATGGGAAAAATATGTGGGGTGCTATCCTCAAACAATCAAATGTGGTGCTTTCGCTGTAAAGCCTTTTTGAAATCTGACAACGCTGTGATATTTCCAAGAAGCAGAGCTTTTGTTGACTATGAAACACTTGTATATTGATGAATGTTTATTAATTCAACTTTTGGATTTTGAATTTGGCACCTTGCATTTCACCGGTAGTGTCGGGAGTGGGGCGCTAGCGCACCAGCGCTCCCTAAGAAGTTAACTTCCTGACTGATGTCTTGAGATGTTGCTTCAATTAATCCACACAATTTTCCTTCCTCATGAAGCCATCTATTTTGTGAAGTGCACCAGTACCTCCTGCAGCAAAGCACCCCCACAACATGATGCTGCCACCCCCATGCTTCACGGTTGGGAAGGTGTTCTTCGGCTTGCAAGCCTCCCCCTTTTTCCTCCAAACATAACGATGGGCATTATGGCCAAACAGTTCTATTTTTGTTTCATCAGACCAGAGGACATTTCTCCAAAAAGTATGATATTTGTCCCCATGTGCAGCTGCAAACCGTAGTCTGGCTTTTTTATGGCGGTTTTGGAGCAGTGGCTTCTTCCTTGCTGAGCGGCCTTTCAGGTTATGTCGATATAGGACTCGTTTTACTGTGGATATAGATACTTTTGTACCTGTTTCCTTCAGCATCTTCACAAGGTCCTTTGCTGTTTTGATTTGCACTTTTCGCATCAAAGTACATTCATCTCTAGGAGACAGAACGCTTCTCCTTCCTGAGCGGTATGATGGCTGCATGGTCCCATGGTGTTTATACTTGCGTACTATTGTTTGAACAGATGAACGTGGTACCTTCAGGCGTTTGGAAATTGCTCCCAAGGATGAACCAGACTTGTGAAGGTCTAAAAAAAAATGTCTGAGGTCTTGGCTGATTTCTTTTGATTTTCCCATGATGTCAAGCAAAGAGGCACTGAGTTTGAAGGTAGGCCTTGAAATACATCCACAGGTACACCTCCAATTGACTCAAATGATGTAAATTAGCCTATCAGCAGCTTCGAAAGCCATGACATCATTTCCTGAATTTTTCAAGCTGTTTAAAGGTACAGTCAACTTAGTGTATGTAAACATCTGACCCACTGGAATAGTGATACAGTGAATTATAAGTGAAATAATCTGTCTGTAAACAATTGTTGAAAAAAATGTCCTAACCGACTTGCCAAAACTATAGTTTGTTAATAAGACATTTGTGGAATGGTTGAAAAACAAGTTTTCAGACTTCAACTGTATCTATACTTTTACTCAAGTATGACAATTGTGTACTTTTTCCTGCACTGGAAATATCCATAGGGGGAGCAATAGGTAAAGTAAGTGACCGTTGGGGGGTGGGGCAGGCCGTGGCTCAGGTGGCTGGTGTCTCTAATGATATTCTTGTCCTTCATGAGACACCTGGTGTTTTAGTAGGTGGTGCCCCTTGCTTAGTGGTGTTGCAGACTCTGGGGCCTTTCAGAACAGGTGTATGTATACTGAGATCATGTGACACTTAGATTGCACACAGGTGGACTTTATTTAAAACTAATTATGTGACTTCTGTAATCGGATGCACCAGATCTTATTTAGGGGCTTCATAGCAAAGGGGGTGAATACATATGCACCCAACACTTTTCCTTTTTTAATTTTTTGAAACAAGTTATAGTTTTCATTTCACTTCACCAATTTGGACTATTTTGTGTATGTCCATTACATGAAATTCAAATAAAAATCTATTTAAATTACAGGTTGTAATGCAACAAAATAGTAAAAACGCCAAGGGGGTGAATACTTTTGCAAGGCACTGTACTTCACACCCTAGCAAACTATTACATTGCTATAGCCTACACAATATCACAGATTATTTGACCAGACTCACAACATTTTCCTTTCTAGCTCTGCCACCAAATGTTTGCATTCCTCTGGTAAAGTGAACAAGTTTAGCTAATACTGTAACATGTTTTTTAAATTACACAGACACTCCTGGCCTGCAAAACGATAACAAGTGAACTGAATCACACAGGGTTGTGACAGCTAAGGAGGTCACTCTGTCTCACTGTTTTTTACATTAATGCTCTCCCCATTGACTAGAATATATCACAGTGACATCTAGATGGCTACCAATATTAGCTATTTCTTGTGTAGGCTGCTATCTTACTTGAAGTACTATATAATCCTGGGAGGGGAAAAAACGTACCACTTTATTAGCTTCCGCCGCCGACACTGTTAGGCTACAGCTGACTGGTGACTGCACCTTAGGTCGACAGACACCTTGGTGCACTGGTCGTTCGCATCGGCTTTAGGGGCTCGCGAGTACAGCAATCCGAAAAAATATGGGTCATCTTTTGAGCTGCTAGAAACAAGCCATTTTCTCTGTGATAATGGTGGAAACATAATGGTCACAAATCTGCACTCAATGTATTGTCTATGGCATTGCGATATAGCCTATAATCACAATAATTATTCTCTGGGTGATGCTTTTGTAGGTCCTTTTTTGTAGATCATTTACAAGCAATTTAGAGCTGACCGAAATGGCGTTTGTCAACTTGAGCTAGCTGGCAAACGTTAATCAGCTAGCTAGGTTAGCTAAGGAAACATGCAGTAATTCAATGTTGGCTAGCAATAAATATACAATAAATAAAGAAGTAAAGGTACCCACCCAGCAGCTGGTGAAAATATTCTGCCACTTCACAGCCAAATCAAGAAGAGATTCACTGAAGTAGTCTGAACTTCATGTGTCTCACCTGACACCATGAGGTTGGTGCCTGAAACTGATCATTTGAATTTACAGTAGGCATAAGCTATTACTGTGAAGAAAAACAGTTATGTTAGAATGATTTTTACAGGAGGCTTCCGATTACAGTTAATAACAGTATTTTTCAGCATTTTACCCACAATGCAGTGCAATCTACGGCATGAATGCTGTAAAACACATGTATGGTATTATACTGTGCATCCTACAGTGTTTCTCTGTTGATATTACAGAAGAGTCTTACAGTGCAGAATGTGTTAAAAAGGACCGACATCACATAAAAAATCCTCTCCGAACTTTGAGTATTGTGAACATGCACCCATGTCTACTTCTACAATCGTGCACAGTAAAAGAGAAACTCACAACAATGGAGGTTTTATTTGATAATATTCTTTATTGTTAAAAAAAAAAGTGAATTTTTTTTATGACATGATGTCTCCTTCATGACTGTGACCAGTGGATCTGCCAAAGGGTCCCCTCACCCTCTGCCCTTTCACCCTTCAGAATTGACCCCTGACCTCTATATTGTTGACAGACCCAGTAGCCTGACGTCTACCAGTAGATACATTCAGTAACGTTTTCTCTATATCCAAGTATTCTCTTGTTGTCTTTTTGCAGTCTGCCCTTGTAAAAACAGTCTTTAACAATGTGAATAAAAGATGCATCGAAGCGCTAACACAAGAGTTCAAACCATCAGTAAAACCAAGACTTTTCAATTACAACTTCACATCAGTTGCTCTTTAAGACTTATTTTCATAGTTATTTGTAAACACACATTTTGGGGGGGGAAGGTAAAGGAAACTAGAGAACCCGGCTCGGAGAACCCAACCACTTCTAAGGGAAGGCTATAGAACAGGGTAGAAGGTTCTAGGTCTAAACTTTTCTGGGCCAAAAATGTCACAGTAAGTGCAGGCTTTCATTTCAGACATCAGGGCATCATATTCAACCAGGGTCTTTCATACGGGGCTGAAATGCCTTCTGTTTGAACCCTTTCAAAGAACTTAGGAGTGTCTTGAAGGTTTTGCTACATTGGATTTCCACCAAGTGAACCCGAAGATGAGTGCTTGACTAAAACCAAAGCCTACAGCCACTGTGAGCTCAAAGACAATAGTATCACGTTGAAGAGCAACTTGGCCATTCCTATTTCCATTGGAGTACTTACAGTACTGTAATGACTAACAGACCCCCAATGAGGTGACAAACACCTCTTACTGGTCAGATAACACAAAAACACTGCACTGACTAACGGTTAGCACATGACTAGCACGGCCCAGTCTTCAGAGGAATTCGGGAAGATGTACAATCGTCTCGAATCACAAAAAAACTAATGTGAAAAAAACTTTGCGGAAGTCAAGTATTGCTTTTTCTTTTGTTCCTGTTTGAGTTTTGTAAAAAATAAATACAAATCTGTTGTCTTTGCCTTTCTGATCGATAGCTGCGTTGGATGAGATGATTGTTTGTTCTATGACTCCACCACAGTATGGCGGGAGATGCCATGATCAAAGTATTTGTTCCTGCTCTCTGGACGAAAAACAAACACCAGAAAGTAAGTGCCAGGATCCCAAAGAAATAGCATCCTACTTTCTCCCGTTCCTTCCTCCCTCCTCCCTTCCTCCTTATTTCTATCATTCTGTCTTGTGTGTACTCCTAGATCTCTCCTTCCCAAAGTCAGAACAGTGGCCAACGAAGGCGAGTCTGACAGAGTGACAAGCTGGCTGGTCAAATTCCCGGACAGATTCCAGATTCTTTCCCGAGAAAAAGGCTTGTCTGCCCGCATGTGGCTGCAGATGACGATACCGTGGTGTTCTGGCAACGCAGGTGCCAAAATATGTTGCCGTCAATCACGCTTCATGCCAGTGCGCCATGGCATTAATTGATTAATCTTCTACACCATCACATTCCTTTTTGGGCTCCGACATTTGACGATGCAAATAATATAATACTAACCATTTGCTTTTGTCCATTTGGTGTCCAGATGAGTGTTGAGGAAGAAAGGGAAGTTTACATGGGATGGGAGGAGACTTCATGGAAACAGAGTCTCACAGAAGCATTCTCAGTTAACTTCTTAGGGAGCGGCTCCCGAGGTGACGGTTTTGGAGAGTCTGGCGTGCCCAAAGTAAAATGCCTCCCACTCAGGCCCAGAAAATAGGATATGCACATAATTAGTACTATTGGATAGGAAACACTCTGAAGTTTCTAAGAGTGTTAAAATATTGTCTGTGAGTATAATAGAACTGATATAACAGGCGAAAACCCGAGGAATTTCTGTCCTGGAAAAAGTGTATTTGACACATTGCCTCATTTTGAACCCCTCCCTATTGAAAACAGCTATAAATATAGGAGTAAGATTGCAGTACCTATTGCTTCCACTGGATGTCAACAGTCTCTAGACAGTGTTTGATGATGTTAGAATGCTCTGGATGGTAATAGAAGAAGATTTTCGAACTGGTCACCAGATGTAAACAGAAGAAGATGCGCGTTCACGGGCTCGCGCGAGCTGTGGTTTTTTCCTTTCCTATCGTCCAGTTTATAATCCGGTTGAAATTTTATAGTAAATATACACACTTTCTTGGGGGCTCTGGGCACGGCTGGAATTGTACTCACTGCCGGTGGTAAGGAAGACCTCAAAGGAACCCTCTTCGTAGGAAAGACCGTGGAAGTCTACTGGGAGGGAGAAAGAAAACACACGCTTTTAAGTCAACCACACACAAGCATTCCCGTTTGGGTAAAACACACACAACAGCCATTCGCCATTCACACAAACCATTTTTTTTTCTTGTAAAACGGACCCAACATCATAAGACCGTGTGGTCAGAACATTTATTTATCTTTAGGTCAACCACACAAGATCTTTCCCTTTGAAGTAAAACACACACAACCATTCACTTGTGTAAAACCCACACACAAACAATAATTGATTTTCTTGTAAAACGGACCCAAGACCGTGTTATCAGAATGAGAAACTCGTGGCCTTATCCCTGTCTCAGTGCTTGTGGCTGGGTTCGGGGGAGGGCATAGGCAAGGGCAGGCAGTCTGGCTGGGAAGAGGTGGAGCGGGGCGTGTCAGGCACCACGTCACTGGAGAAGTCGATGATCCAGGCCAGGGAAATGCCACCTGTTCGCTGCTTGCAGCTGGCATACTGTAGAGCATCTATGATCCACCGTGCCTCCTTTACACCTCCTCCATTTGCTGTAGTAAGGGGAAACACGCAGGGAAAATATATTGTTTACTTTTAGTGCTCTTTGAAACATTATGTGCTATAATTGAACTCTAGGGGACCTGTAATCTATTAGCTCCTTGTGTGATGCTATCATAGCACTTATATGGCTAGTTATCATTATTGAGCACCTGGAGACTAAATCCGTTTCAGGATATCAGGGTTACGGTTATATCAGCTAGGACCTGCTGGTGTTTCTGCTTGGCAGCATGGAGCTCCGTCTCTGAGAAGGCCTCCCTCAGGGTCCGCTGGGACATGAGCAACTCCAGCTCCAGCAGGGCAGACACACGGCAGTACTGCCCTATAAAGCTGGGGCAGTAGGCATCAAAGTGAACTGTAGAGGGGACAGGATTGAAACGCGTACAAAAAGACTAAATAACTCACAGATAAAAAATACTAACACCTTTCCAAATGTGACCCGATTCAGAATACTAAGCGTATGTCACGACTTCACAGGAGAGCCGTTTGAACACAAAAAAAAGGTTTTTAATCAAAATGCAGTATGTGATATACTTTTATCCAATGTAAAAACATTTTTTTTTAATTTTGCTACACAAAACAAATTTGAGTCGGTCAGTCACAAATGCACTTTATGCAGTTGACTCCTGATAAGTGCACTTCTGATAAGTTTCACATAACTTTTTAATGACTTTTAATTGCTTTGGGTTTAGTGCACACTGTCACAACAGTCTCAAGCATTCATTTGGAGTCAACTGCACAAACCATTTTAAGTCACAATAGGCCAACTAATCTGAGGTCAACTGAATGAACATAATTGAGTAAATTTTAGTAATGGGAAGACAGAAGGAAATCCTACTAGACAGAGCAGTACTGACCCAGCGCAAAGACCTGCAGAGGCAAGGTGAGGAAGCCTGATCGGGGGGAGTAGGGGTTGTTCTGCCCGGGGGCCGTACACACGTTGTCTGAGGGGGGCAGCAGTAGCAGGAAGGACACCTTGTCCCGAAACTCCAACACCTCCTGGGCATAGATACGGAATTCCTGTGCCTGGAAGAGGGGGACAGCATACTGAGTCACAACTATGACATTATTGCCATGTAGTAGATGGATATACAGTATGGATGTAAGAAATGGATGGCTGGAAGGATGGTTAAAATGTATTACAACTACAGTACAACTACAGATTTTTTCTGTGGTCATCTTTGGGTGTTTCTGACATTTTATAATTTTTTGGAAGGCTCAGGATCTACAATGTTTATCCAGTGATAATAAGCAATAATTGATGGATGGATAGGATGGATGGATGCTGACCTGGCTGACGTGGATGTTCATGTGGGCCATGAGGTCCTTGGCAGCACTGCGTAGGTCCTGTAGGAGGCGGTGTGGAGCACTCTGGACATCCTGGTCCATCTCCAGAGACTCCTCCAAAGAACTGAGGGCCTGCAGCCACTGCCACTCCTCCCTGACACACACACACACACATTTGCATATATACAGTATTACAGACAACAGCTAGTATTTCAATAACAATACCGTAACATGAAACCAATAAATTCACTAATAAACCCGGATATCCAGGTACTTTACCTAGACACATTACAGTTGTTTCGTGTCTTGGTGTGACAGAGGACTTTGGGCAGCTTTTGAGGCACCAGGGCACTGATCTGGTCCATGGCGCAACACAGCTTCAGGTAGCCCAGGTACAGGCCTGCGGAGAGGAGCTTCCTGCTCCGTCTGTGGTATGCCAGCTTCTCCTGAAATAATGATGGGAACCAGATGGGGAAGACATAAGACTGGGATTGCCTTTGATATTGTATATTTTAATGTCATTTATTTAGACGTTGTTGTTGCTTTGAGGGCTTGAGGATCGGGTTGCTCCAGTCTGTGGTATTTTGGGGTTTTAAGTTCATATTAAATAATAACCGTATAATGCATTTCATTTTTGTTCAATTATATAATTTGTTCATATTTGGAATCATAAACTATATTTATACTGTATCCAATATATCAATGGAGTTGATCGTGACTGCCGGAACTGAAGCTCCAGCCATTGTTTTTGGAATGAAAACCCCAAACCAACATGCAGCGCAAACAAATCAACATCAGATTGGCTGGTATTAGGTTCACCAGAAACAAAAATGTACTCAAATTCATATTCTGAGAGCATTGGTAGTCACAAACTGAATGTTCATTGGATTTGTGCCGACATTTCTTGATTTTTTGTTTCTAGATTTTTCTGTGTTTGACATTTTACAACATCGTTAGGAGCTAGTAAAATAAGCATTTCGCTGCAACATCTGCTAAACTGTGTACGCGACCACTGAACGCTTATTTGATTAGCCTTTCTGGATATGTACAGTATGGCCTATTGCAATGAGCATTGTATTATCTCTTGCTAAACAATCAAACCACGGTAAAATCACCCGCACAGCTAATCTCAATCGCCTCCATCACTGGCCACCGATTTACCGGTCCCTAAAGCAGATGCTGAGGGGAACCTTTAGTTCTGATTGCTGCCAATATTTTTCAAGACAATTTCAACCTCTGGTGGGTATTATCATTGGAACAAATGAATCTTGCTTTTCTATCAGACTAAGGGCAATTTATCTATTTGACAATAATTCCGTACAACTGAAATAAAGTATTTTACTTGTTTTCCATCTAAAGTGCCAATTTACCCGACACCTTTTAGTTTCCAATTGATCTAATCCATTAATTACAACTTGTCTTTAACCTTCTCACGCGTGAGTTCTAAACATCTCTAACGGTCACCCCAGCGAGAGTTTTTTTATGCACGTGATGTTGCACTCACTTTTCCAAAATGTGATTGTTACGCAACAGGACTGTTAACCCGCGCTGCCCTCAAACCAAGGCACGCTGCCTGATAATTCACTATAGGCTATGTTTCAACTTGTCAAATTCAAATTACGTTTTATTTTCTAACAACAGTTTGAATTGAGGTGTGTTCCGCCTCATTAATTCACGTAAGAAGTAGCCCATTTCAAATCAAATCTGTCACATACACATGTTTAGCTGATGCTATTGCGGGTGTAGCGAAATTTATGTTTGAGGCTTTACTGAGCTGGGGAAAAGCTTCACTCTTCAATGGGAGCCCAATCACTTCCTTTCCCCAGATCAAGTATGAAGACATTGCACATCTCTGTTCAACAAACTTTTTCTCCCAGCACATTTTCTGGCTGGCACCTGCATTGCCTTCATTGTTTTCCTTTCAAGTTGGACTTTGGACATGTATGCTTTCCTATCAAAGTAAGTGGCTTATTTTCTGTATATTGTGTTGTCATTTCTACTGTAGCACACAGTTCGTCTTTTTTTTATTTTTACTTTATTTAACTACGCTAGTCAGTTAAGAACAAATTCTTATTTACAATGACGGCCTATCCCGGTCAAACCTTCCCCAAACCCAGAAGACGCTGAGCCAATTATGAGCCTGTAGACTGCTGCACCACTCAGGAGCCATGGATCATAATGTATTTGTTTTATTCACGTTTTCAAGTACTGGTGACAAATCATGCATTCCGATTCTGGCATAGATTGCTCTTACAGACGCTTCCGTGATAACCAGAATGCATTGTAGGATGTCAACAAACATGGTGCCACACATAGCCAGCAAATAGCTTAGCATTAGCTCATCATAATCAGTACAACCTTAGGAAAGTCGGATCTCTAGAAAGAGGTTGGTATTCTGAGTTGGATGACCTAAAAAAAAAAATGCGGCATCAGATTGTAACATTGGTACGTTAGGGTTGCCAGCTCAGACGCCTCTTTCCAGGGGTTTTATTTCTATTTAGCGTATAAACTTCTCCTGTGTTTGCGCCCCATTTATTGATAAATCCCCCATAATTTCCTGCATCATACAGTATGCCCCTACGATACCTTTCCCCATTTCTACCCCCATGGACTTTAAAAAAAACCACAAACCCCCCTAAAACGGTTTCATCCCTGTTTAGCTTTCACGCTACGGTTTGGCTAGGCAGTAGGCTTTTATTTGGTGTGATGATCTGTGAGGTGATAACATTTAGTTTGCTTTGTGATTTGTCAAAAACTGTAAATGACTTGTCAAGTCATGTGCTCCGGTTCTTGTATATACTGTAACAAGTACATCGAAGATTTGTTATATGCTGAAAAGTGGCTAAGCTAAGTCAATATTTTTCAGACAATGGGCACAGCCATCTTTGATTTGGTTTATTTGCGTTTTATAGTGAATGGCATGCTGGGATTAGGGATTTTTTGCCAAGTCAAACATAAACAAACATGGCTTAAGAATTTACGTATCTCTTTTCTAAACAGCAGGGCGTTGCCATACTTATCTTTGATTGGCTCAAAGTAAACCTGACCCAGGTCCTGAGTTCCCAGCATGCCCTGCAAAAACATCCTTAAAAAGAGACTTTCAAAGACACATCACCTTTGATGGTTTTGACCAGAATCTGATAGTGCCAATTAACATTTTATGGTTCTGACCACGTTTAATCAATATTTAATGGTGTTGGCTAAGAGTTGTTTGTTTCAATGAAGATTGGATGGTTTTGACCACGTTATCAGTCGTAACTAATCATAAACAACCATGAGTGGTTCTAAGGTGCTATTAAGGTGTTATGTCATGTTTATAACAGTATTGATGTGCAAGGATGTACTTGGAGCTGGGAGATGGCCTGCAGCATCTTGAGGTGTGTCTGGAGGGTGCATGAGCAGCAGGACTGGGAGGGGCTGAGACACTGCTGCAGCCATGGAATCTTCTCCCATAGGTAGGTCACCTGGGGTTAGAGGATACACAATAATTTTATTTTACGCTACCGAAATGACCAGTTATTAGAAAGTAAAGGGTAAAATGGTAATCGCACAGTAATAACTTGTACTTGTTTATTTCTCTAGGACTCATTAAATCAAGCACCACTGGGTACCATTAGGTGTCAGGTTCTTAGCATGTTAGGCATTTTGTAGAATTATTTGAAGTACTGCTAGTACCAGAAAGTACTAACTGTAAATACCAGTGGAAACTGTAAAATGTGAAACGTGATGAATGGAACGTTTGTTACCTTAGTGAACCATAGGAAGTCCTGCATCAGTGAGCTGGAGTAGGAGTCATCTATCTCTACGATGGGGATCTGTTCCTCAGGCGTCACCCGGACGTTGTCGTCTTGGTAGAATATAGATGTCAAGTAGAGACCTCTGGAGGACCATAGAGACAAAGCAGTCACTTAGTTTCAAGACAGCACAATGGTGGCCTTGAACTATTAATTCTAACAATCACCTATAGGTAAAATGACATTTGAGATGATATGTTGTGGCATTTGTAGCATTTATTGGTGTCAAAAGAAATGATCTCATGAAAGTGAAGATGGAAGAAGGCAGGAGATACACTACTTGAATCACCTCGCTAGATCATAAAGAAACAATTGTCCAGACAGAGGTTTGAGTTTACGAATTCCCAGTTTATTAACCCAACTCAATACAGACTACTGTTTGGCCATAGCCCACACCAAATAAATCAAGGATACCCATATAAACAACCACCATCTCTTATTAAGGCCAGACGTAAGAGAGAGAACAATGGCTAAACATGGTCTTAAACTTGCGATGCTCTACCCCCGCCGCATCATCAACCACCAGGATGCCCGGCACAAGAACATTCCAGGCATTCCCGTGGTTGGCAGATAGCAGGTTGACTGGCATGTCGAAGCACGTGAACACTGGGTACTGGTAAGTACAACACAACCAACAAACAGAATAACACATAACACACAGCTGTCTATGCGGGTCGCAATACATAGAGGTGTAAAGGGAGACCAGAAAAGCGGTTATGTACCGTTTCAAGCTTTTGACACATTTGCTGTTGGGCTGGAAGAGGTGGTGTAGGCTTTTGGATACAGAGTGTTTCCTCACATGTGGAGGGGCTTTGCACTGCTCTGGAAGGACAAGACAGTCAAGACAATGATTCATAGAATTACCAAGCCAAAGACACAGCAAGAATGTACAGTAAGAATCTATTTTCCTCGGTGCATCACTGTTAGGAATGGAATCCTGTGTCCCACAACTTAGGTGTATGTAGTGTGGTGGAATGTGTTGTTCTATTCAGGTTTAGTTGACACAGTCACTCACACTCCGCTGCAGATTATAGGGCCAGAGGGAACCAGTCATTCTCAGTGCATTCCCAAAGGGGGGCTGGATGTGTGAGTGTGTGTGTTATTTGGGTTGTATTATCCTTGTGGGGACATTTCATAAAAAAAGCTATTTTAGGTTTAGGGGTTAGGGTTAAGTTTAAGGGTTAGGAGTTAGGATTAGGGTTAGGCTGAGGCCACTTAAGTCAATAAACGCCCTATTCAGGAGAAATTAACAAATTTTCTTTTCATGAGACGAGTCGAGGTGGAATAACACCCCCCCCCCACTTGAGCCCCCCCTTTTCTTACCGCCCTGACACTGAGTAAGACAGACAGGTATAGCCGTCCTCTGGGGTGCCCGTGTTAGTCAGGGCCCCTTTCACAGTTTAATTAATAGTGTTTGGAGAAGGGGTGCTGGCAGGGCGGGGGGGTGGGAGGATGGTAGCAGACAGGGGTCCTGGAGGCCTGTAGAGGTACCGGGCAGAAGCCAGTCAGTGTTAATTTATACCCCTTAAATTAGCGTCAAGCCTCCGTCTCTACAAGAACAACAAACATGACCCGGTACAGACGAATTCGGCTACCGTGCATGAATTTGTGCTGCATACTCTGGAAAAGCCTGGCCAGGGGACTGAATGCTGACTATTATATAGATTATTACTGATGACTATTTGTCATGTTGCATTATATCATTATGCTATATGTGTATATAGTATACCCTGCTACCCCCCTGATTACTATACATGACGTTACATTATTTCATTACGCTATGTATATAGTATAATTATACACAGTATACTATATATATGCATATACTATATATATGCACATACTGTACAACTACAACAATTATTATGGCATATGACATATACAGTATCATTGCACAATATACACTATATAGTATAATTATACATAGTACACCATATATACAGTATATGCATATATTATCTCCGACCATTACACTATGGGGCTGAGCTGACTGACTGACTGTTTGGTTGTGAAACTGGTTTCAGGTGGAAGAGAAGAGAACATAGGGTGACTGTTTATACTGTGGTACACACAGTGATGGTGCGCGTCTTTAATGTGTCCCAGTAGCTGGTCTAGCACCTCCTTCTGGCCTCGCTGGCGAGGTGCGCAACCATTAATCTCCCATTAATCTCCCTCCAACCTGCCGATACATACAGAAACAATACAATTAACAATAAATAAAAATGTAGATGAAGGTATCAATATTTCAGGTGCCACCTACAACCGTTGTGCCCTTGAGCAAGGCACTTAATCAAATTAATTAAGCAAGTACCAGTCAAAAGTTTGGACACACCTACTCATTCCAGGATTTTTTTTCAATATTTTTACTATTTTCTACATTGTAGAATAATAGTGACGACATCACAACTATGAAATAACAAATATGGAATCAGTTAGGAACTCATTCTTCTTTATAAGGACGGCCTACTCCTTCCTCCCCGTTGGGGGATTGAACCCCGGTCTCCCACGTGTCTGCAATATGGAAGACTATCAAATGCTTCTCAAAGATGCCCTCTGGTGTTCAAACTAGCAATAACTTGCAGTAACAGAAAAAAATGGCTGAGAATTAAATGACGGGCCACAGAATGTTGCGGCAGAACGCAAGGTGTGCCGCACTATGACTTTTAAAGGAGGAACCACTGTAACAGCCTAACCAGCTCTCCTATGGCGATTAATGTTCAGTTAGCTGTTGTGTCATTTGTGTATGGAAGTAGCTAGCAAGTTAGCTTGGGTGCTTGACTTCTGTTGTTAGTAGAGAACGCTCGGATCAACCCTTAAAGAGATGGGTGGGGCTAAAGTTTAAGAGGGTGTGAACGATGCTGAATGTGTGTAGACAAAGAAGGGCTCTCCAGTAGTAGTACCAAAAGATTCAACGGCCCATTTTCTCAAAACCGAGTTTACAGGTTTATCAACTTTCAAAACAAAATTACTTTCCCTTTCCCAATTACTTTGTTCCTCAACTGTAGTGTATGATATACCATTTTGTAGCTCTGATTTCTACTTTTAACCAATGTAAAATACACAATTAAAAATGTTGCTACATAAGACCGATTTGAGCGGGTCGGTCACATTTACTTAACAGACCTTTTGCTATGAGACAAAACATTTTGCTCAGGTACATCCTGTTTCCATTGATCATCCTTGAGATGTTTCTACAACTTGATTTGAGTTCACCTGTGGTAAATTAAATTGATTGGAGCGGTACACACCTGTCTATATAAGGTCCCACAGTTGACAGTGCATGTCAGAGCAAAAACCAAGTCATGAGGTAGAAAGAATGGTCCGTAGAGCTTAGAGAGCGTCGAGACATAATGTGTTGAGGCACAGATCTGGGGAAGGGTACCCAAAAATTCTGCAGCATTGAAGGTCCCCAAGAACACAGTGGCCTCCATCATTGTTGAATGGAAGAATTTTCGAACCACCAAGACTCTTCCTAGAGCTGGCCGCCCTGCCAAACTGAGCAAACGGGGGCCTTGGTGAGGGAGGTGACTAAGAACCCAATGGTAACTCTGACAGAGCTCCAGAGTTCCTCTTTGGAGATAGGAGAACCACTCCTCAGTAAAAGGCACATGACACCCCGCTTGGAGTTTTCCAAAATGCACCTAAAGGACTCAGACCATGAGAAACAAGATTCTCTGGTCTGATGAAACCAAGATTGAACTATTTGGCCTGAATGCCAAGCATTACGTCTGGAGGAAACTTGGCACCATCCCTACGGTGAAGCATGGTGCTGTGGGGATGTTTTTCAGAGGCAGGGATTGGGAGACTAGTCGGGATCGAGGGAAAGATGAACGGAGCAAAGTACAGCGAGATCTTCAGAGCACTCAGGACCTCAGACTGGGGCAAAGGTTTACCTTCCAACAGGACAACGGCCCTAAGCACACAGCCAAGACAACGCAGGAGTGGCTTCGGGACAAGTTTCTGAATGTCCTTGTGGCCCAGCAAGAGCCCGGACTTGAACCCAATGAAACATCTCTGGAGAGACCTGAAAAAAAAGCAGTTCAGCGACACTCCCCATCCAACCTGGCAGGGCTTGAGATGATCTACATAGAAGAATGGGAGAAACTACACAAATACAGGTGTGCCAAGCTTGTAGCGTCATACCCAATACTTGAGGCTGTGCATCAACAAAGTACTGAGTAAAGTGTCTGAATACTTATGTAAATGTCATATTTCAGGTTTTTTGTTGTTGTAAATTAGCAAAATTGTATAAAAACCTGTTTTTGCTTTGTTACTATGGGGTATTGTATGTAGACTGATGAGGGGAAAAAATGATTTAATCCATTTTAGAAAAGGCTGTAACATAACAAAATGTGGAAAGAGTCAAGGGGTTTGAATATGTTCCGAATGCACTGTATATTAATGTGGGCTATTCTTAGCCCTTTCCTTGGTAGCTTATTGGAGATAGACATATATGAAGATTAAATATTATGTAAAATATATATATATATTTTTTTGCTAATTGTCAGTCAAGCAGGTGCTTGTGAGTGTCAGTTGGTGTGTGTGTGTGTGCAGTCGTGTGGCGTGTTAGACTCCTGCGTCTCTGTATCTGTGTAGGAGGTGTGGTGTACAGTGTGTTTGTGTACTGTAGGCAATGTATAGTGTGTGTGTGTGTGTGTGTGTGGGTGTGGGTGTGTATTTGGGGTAGCGCGAGGGACAGGTCTGGACAGACTGAGTACTGTCAATCGGCTCGCTCCGAGTGGCAGCAGAAACAAACACTGGAACTGTCTCTCTCTCTCACTCTCTCAACCAACCACAGCTTTCTCACACTGAGGTGGCTCTCACACACACCACATATTTTTGCTTCAGTATTCCCAGGTAATGCAGGTTTAAGATATTGATGGTTCACTGACACAGACTAAGGTTTTTAGGGCTAGGCTCCTTTTTTTCTCAATTTCCACCTGAATGACGTGCCCAAAGTAAACTGCCTGTTGCTCAGGCCCTGAAGCCAGGATATGCATATACTTGGTACCATTGGAAAGAAAACACTTTGATGTTTGTAGAAATGTTAAAATAATGTAGGAGAATATAACACAATATATATGGTAGGAGAAAATCTAAAGAAAAACCAACCAGATTTTTTTTTAAATCGAGAGACCGTGCTCTTACAATGGCAAGTATAAGGGCATACTGGAAATTAGCTCCCTGGATGCAATTCCTATGGCTTCCACAGGGTGTCAGCAGTCTATGTTCAAGGTTTCCGGCTTGTAACTTCCAAAACAAATAAGAAATATCAGTTTTAGTACAGAGACACAGTCTTGGAAATTTGTGTTTGCATGCGCTATGAAGACAGGACACTTTTGATTACATTTTAGGGTATCTGAGGAGGAAATAGAAACGTATTTTGACTTGTTGAAACAAAGTTTAGGGGTAGATTTTCGGATTCCCTTCTCTGCATGTTGAACGAGTGGATTACTCAAATTGATGGCGCCAACTAAACTGACTTTTTGGGATATAAAGAAGGATTTTATCTAACAAAACGACACTACATGTTACAGCTGGGACCCTTTGGATGACAAATCAGAGGAAGATTTTTAAAAAGTCAATATTTAATCGCTATTTGTGAATTTATGAAACCTGTGCCGGTGGGAAAATATTTTGATGTGGGGCGCGGTCCTCAAACAATCGCATGGCATGCTTTCGATGTAATAGCTACTGTAACTCGGACAGTGCGGTTAGATTAACATGACTTTAGGCTTTCAACTGATATAAGACACTTATATATACCTAAATGTTTAATATCCATAATTTTTATGATTATTTATTTGAATTGCGCGCCCTCCAGTTTCACCGGAAGTTGTCCCGCAAGTGGGACGCCTAGCTCTAAAAGGTCTTAACTGATTCCATATGTGTTATTTCCTAGTTGTGATGTCTTCACTATTATTCTACATTGTAGAAAATAGTAAAAATATAGAAACATCCTGGAATGAGTAGGTGTGTCCAAACTTTTGACTGATACTTGCTTAATTAATTTGCTTAACATTATGGTGTTTCTATTCCATGAAAAACGCAAAACCCTCTGGGTAAATTCAGACCATTTCGTTCTCGGAGCGCACACTGGACATTCGGGCCGAGGGAGTCAAGCATCCAAGCTAACGTTGGCTAACTTGCTAGCTACTTCCAGGCACAAATGAGACCACTCTGACCATTTTACTCACCCTAGCATAGCTGGTTAGGCAGTTTTCGTGTTAACCAGAGCGTTGGTGACTACTGCTGGAAACAATTTAATTATGCTTTTTTGCTGAAGTTTACTGACACCAGCCATATTCAACGGGTGTTGAGCGCTCGTAAATTCATTATTCTGCACTTTTGTACACTCAGACAAGAGTGCTCTGCAATCGGAGTAGATAGCCAGAGCGAATTTACGAAAGCACCCGAATGTCCATTGAGAACGCACACCTACTAAACCATTTAGCTAAGCTAAGAATGACAGGAATAATCAAGTCAATAAATGTTGGGTAGTTAGATAGCCTATAGTTAATATACTGTCATGTTTGATGTATAACTACTAACGTTAGGCAGATAGATAACATACCGGTACATACTGCTGTAATGACATGCTATGTGGTTCGTAAGGACAGCATAGCTAACAAATTGTCAGCCAACATAACGTGTAAGGTAACTTATTTGAAAAGTCATTACTTTTTTACATTCAGTAGCAAGCTACCGCTAGGACGCGCTCTATCGACTCTGCGGCTTTAGCATGCTTTTTGTGCACTATCGATAGCGCGCTGGACTTCGGGCAAGAAGGTTGAGGGTTCCAAAAAATCTCCCTGCTTGTTTCATTTGAAGTTGTGCACAATTATCAGTTTATTATTTGGTTTATATTGCCCATTCATTGTCAGTTAGAGACAGTAGTGCATTGGGACCCAAAAGCATAATCAGTGCTCTAACTCCCCCTTGGTCGTTAAGGCAAATCTGGTCTGTGATAGGAAGAGGCTTTTTCACACCTAGCTCGGCTATTAGACTATTCTTTAGTAAAGGTTGAATAGTCTTTAGCTATTCAAGTAAAAAAAAATAATCTGAAAGCAACTTTTTTATTTTATGTTACGTTGGTAACAATGATTCGGGAGACAGGCGTAGAAATGCGTAATAGGGATTTTATTCACCCCAAATTACGGCGTGCCGGGGACGACAACCAAACAAACACGTAACAAAACAGAGTTGAAACCCAAGTACCTCGAATAAATAACACAAGCACACGATGATTATCACACGGGACGAGACCCGTAATCATCTGCGCAATCCACAAGGGGACGAAAGTCCAAAACACACAGCACAGGTACTCACACGACCAACGGTCATAGTAACAATAATCGACACCACCATGGTGAACAAAGGGCACATATATACAAATACAATCAGTGGGAATAGTGGCCAGGTGTACGCAATGAAAGTTCCAGGGGGATCCTTGACATTTTCAATCAAAACGAATTGTTCTGAAAGCAAAAACGAGCCTTCTAAATAAAATACAATTTTGCAATCAAATATTTTGTCATAGAGTGTACTATTTTGCATAGATACATACATACCGTAGAATTATAAATCACTTCCGGCGCCGACAGAGATGACAGCCTCGCTTCACGTTCTTAGGAAGCTATGCAGTATTTTGTTTTTTTATGGATTACTTCTTACATTGTTACCCCGGGAAATCTTAAGTTTTATTACATACAGCCGGGAGGAATTATTGGATATAAGAGCAACGTCAACTTACCAACATTACGACCAGGAATACGACTTTCCCGAAGCGGATCCTCTGTTTGGTCCACCAACTGGGACAATAGACTGGATCCCAGCCGGCGACTCAAAACAACGGCGGGAGAGGAGAAGGGGTAGACGGGGCGGTGTTCTGGTCAGGCTCCGTAGATGGGCACATCGCGCACCTCTCCCGAGTATACTTCTTGCCAATGTCCAGTCTCTTGACAACAAGGTAGACGAAATCCGAGCAAGGATTGCCTCCCAGAGAGAAATCAGAGACTGCAACGTTCTTTGCTTCACGGAAACATGGCTCACCCAGGACACGTTATCAGAGTCGGTACAGCCACATGGTTTGTCCACGTATCGCGCCGACAGAAACAAACATCTATCTGGTAAGAAGAAGGGCTGGGTGTGTGTCTTATGATTAACCTCTCAGGGAGCAGCTCCTGAGGTGACGGTTTTGGAGAGCCTGGCGTGCCCAAAGTAAAATGCCTCCCATTCAGGCCCAGAAAATAGGATATGCATATATTTAGTACCATTGGATAGGAAACACTCTGAATTTTCCAAAACTGTTAACCATTTGTCTGTGAGTGAAACAGAACGGATATGGCAGGCAAAACCCCGAGGAATTTCTGTCCTGGAAAAAGTGATTTTGACACATTGCTCATTTGGGAACCCCTCCCTCATGAAAATGACCATATAAGGGCATATGAATGCAGTACACATCGCTTCCTTATGATGTCAGCAGCCTCGCGACGGTGTTTCCCTCCATTTTGGATGTTTTAGTCCAGAGAAAACGACCAAACAAGTGGGTCCCCCCTTGATGTCAACAGTACCCAGGGCGCGCGCCCGAGAAGTCGCGCAGTGTCTTATTTACCGTCTTTAGAGCTCAGTTTATATTCCGGTTGATTTATAATAGTAAATATACGTAAAAGTGTTCCTAAGGATACATTTAAAACTATGTTTGAATGTTCTTGGACAAGTTTATAGGTATAAGATGAACGAGTTCGCG
>QNTS01000263.1:542210-552291 GCA_003317085.1 Hucho hucho | reverse complement strand
GAACTCATCTCTCGACATGTCCAGTCCACTCATTATTTCAGCCAATCATGGCTAGTGGGAAGGTTTGCCAGCTTTTTCTGTGGCTAAACAAACTAGGCTCATCATTTAACAATTGTATTCCTATTTACAGATGGCATGCAAGTTTGTCATATAAGGCACATGTTCCAATAGGCATTTCTGCCCAAATTTTTTTTTTTTAAATTACAAAGTTTACGTTCAAATGGCTCTCCAGTAAAGTAGACATACACCCAGTTTCCTAAAACGAGTCACATATTACATCAAATCCAGACAGGAACTATTATCTTATCAGGTGACCTTAATCATACATTCAATTAGATTGACAGACAGAGCTATAAAAAAGATAATTAAAGGAATTTCCAACTGGAGAGTACTATTCCCAACTCAAAAAGACTAGTCCTTTTTTTTCTCAAAGTAAAAAAGCTGTTCAAGAATTGTTTCCAAAAATGCTCTGAAAAATTTCCTTAAAATGCTCTGAACAATCATGCTTAAATTATACCAACAGAAAATACACTTTGCGACAGAATATAGAGAATGAACATTTTAATTAAAGAAAAATAAATCACTATTTTAGAAAAAGCCCATAAAAATCTTTACAAGGTAAAGAAGAAAATACAATTTCTGAACTGATCTTTTACTTTTGAAAAGAGCCAACAACTACAGGTTAAACTCAAATAAACCAGAGTGAGTCCATGCAACGTATTGGGTGACCTGTTAAGCACATTTTTACTCCTGAATTTATTTATGTTTACCATAACAAAGGGGTTAAATACATTTCAGCTTTTTATTTTTATTTTTAATTAATTTGTAATAATGTCACAAAACATAATTCCACTTTGGCATTATGGGGTACTGTGTGTAGGCCGCTTGCAGAAAGAATTAGACTGGACCACAAAAAATATCAAATACATAAGATGCTTAATAATATACTTTTTCCACATTACCCAACAAAATGAAAGCAGATCTAATTAAATGGAACAATTTTTCCATGAATCTTACAGGTGGAATAAATCTCTTCACAATGGCTCGACTCCTAAAGTTTTTATATTTATTCTCGGTAATCCCAATTAACCCACTGAAGACATTCTTTGAAAAAGTATATTAGATCATAACAGTCTTTATCTGGACAAATAAAATTCACAGGATAAAAAGGAAAGTTTTACATCTTCCTAAGTCAGAGGGTGGTTTTAACCTTCCAGACTTGGAATTCTAATCAACTCCCCACCCAGGGCTTTTACTTGAGACATAGTTAAATGCATTAAAGAGGAACAATGGGTACATATTGAAGAAGCACATGCTCATCCACAGAATCTTTTTACGTGTCTATTTTCTAAGCACAAAGCTAAGAACATTAACTACTTAGGGAGCAGTGGGGCGCCAAATTCAAAATCCAAAAGTTGAATTATTAAACATTCATAAATATACAAGTGTTGCATGGTCATCAAAAGCTCTGATTCTTGGCAATATCACAGCGTTGTCAGATTTCAAAAAGGCTTTACGGCGAAAGCACAACATTTGATTGTTTGAGGGTAGCACCTCTAATATTTAAGCATTAGCATAAATCCATAACCCAACACGGGTTTTTGCCTGCTAAATGAGTTCTGTTATACTCACATACATTATTTTAACACTCTTAGAAACTTCAGAGTGTTTCCTATCCAATAGTACTACTTATGTGCATATCCTATTGTTTGGGCCTGAGTGGCATGCATTTTACTTTGGGCACGCCAGACTCTCCAAAACCGTCACCTCGGGAGCCGCTCCCTAAGAAGTTAACAACTTCATAGTTAAGAACACTATAACAATATGGAAGAAAATGAAACGTATTCTACAAGAACCAATATCACTCCCTAAAAACAACCATATGGAAACATAATTTGGTAGCTTTTCAGAATTCACAAATAAATTGGTCTACATGGATAACTAAAGACATAGAAACCGTAAATGACTTGGTAACAGGAAGTGCATTTATTTCCATGACGGATTGACCAATGTAGATCTTTTCAAATACATGCAACTTAAAAAGATTTCTATTTGAAATCTTTTGGACATCAGAGTAATCTTGAGGGAACCCAATTTGAGTCAGAAGATGTACATATCATAGGTAAGTTAAACAAACCTTGCAGAGAGCCTATCCAACTGACAATCTCTTAGAAAAAACTATACTGGACAAAAATATAAATGCAACATGCAACAATTTCAAAGATTTTACTGAGTTACAGTATTTCAATCAGTCAATTGAAATAAATAAATTAGGCCCTAATATATGTATTTCATATAATATATGTAGTTCATATAAATACATGGGGACGTGCATTATCATCCTGAAACATGAGGTGATGGCGGCGGATGACTGGCACAACGATGGGCCTCAGGATCTCGTCACGGTATCTCTGTGCATTGAAATTGCCATCGATAAAATGCAATTGAGTTTGTTGTTTGTAGCTTATGCCTGCCCATACCATTACCCCGCCGGCACCATGGGGCACTCTGTTCACAACGTTGACATTAGCAAACCGCTAGCCCACACAACACCATACACGTGGTCTGAAGTTGTGAGGCTGGTTCGGCATACTCCCAAACTCTCAAAACGATGTTGGAGGAGGCTTATGGTAGAGAAATTAATTTATTGTCCCCAGCACCTGTGTAATGATCATGCTGTTTAATCAGATTCTTGATATGTCACAGGTGGATGGATTATCTTTGCAAAGGAAAAATGCTCACTAACAGGGATATTTCAGCTCAGGAAACATGGGACCAAAACTTTACCTGTTGCTTTTATATTTTTGTTTAGTGTACAAACTACTGGAACCAAGACAAAAAAATTACTGATATTGGCAAAAGATGGAGGGAATGTTGGCACATAACTAACAAAGTTACAGTTAACGAAAGTGTACGCTTAATCCAGTATAAACTATTGTATAGAATTTATTATACAAGAGACAAAATTCCCAATTTTACAGCACAACGGCAGAGTCATGTCTGAAGTGTAAAACTAACAATGACTCAATAATCCTGCTATGAAGTCCAAAAGTTATGGGTGGAGTTAGAAAGTTGGCTGTCAGTATTACAATGTAAATGTACTTTTAATCCATATGTCTGTATATTTCAAGACAAAACCTAATGGGGATCCAAATAAACAAATACACCCCCACCCACACATACTATACAGACAAACACACTACACACTACACCCCCCCCCAACATACTCCCTCCCTCAGTCACACTGTATACACAGGGGTAAACAGGTTAGTATAGACTCTCCCTCTAGATAGAGAGAGCATGCCAGCAGTGTCCCGCGGAGGAGTAGAAGAAGGGGGGAGGACGATGTGCTGGTGATAAGACGGCAGCAACATGGGTGTCTTGGTTATCCCCCGTGGGCCCCTGGATGCTGGGTGAAACACCGTGAGCTCTATTCCCGGAAAGGTTCCTGTCCTGACTGGACAACTAGCCTCTTTAATGGCCTCGGCGGAGAGAGTGGTCCTCGTATAAGGGCCTCACTGTTGGGCATTTACTGCCCCAGCTCTCACTGACATGCAAATATTTCCAGTGGTGGCCCAAATAGAAAACACAAACATGCAACCATTGAAATTAGCTCGGAGGGAGGGGAGAGAGGGGAAGTGGGTGGGTGGGTCAGGGGAGAGAAAGGGAAAGCCCTGCAGTTTCTCTCTCTCTCTCTCTCTCTCTCTCTCTCTCTCTCTCTCTCTCTCTCTCTCTCTCATGTATACAGGGAGATATACAAACACTCACTCACAAACATTCTGTACAGTGTACACACACTATACAGACTTGCACAGACAAATGCATACACTCATTGGTATATGTGTGTATGTGTTTAATATTTTTTACACAAGTACAGAAATACAGGAACGTGCTTAAAATGAACACGCGCCCGCGCACACCAACGTGCAGATCAACAATTACATATGTTACATATACAATAACGTATACATATTGAATGTGTTCTAAAAGCCTGAGTACAAACTGTCTATTTTCCAGTCATACACTGGAGTTACATCTCCCTCTCTTTCCTACCATGGACATTCAGGTCAAGTATTGAGAGACATAAGAAAGTCAACACCAGTTGACGCACTGAGGTTTTTAGGCACACGCTCTAAAACTCATCCCACGCCATGCCGTCAGGAATCCCACTCGGAATGTGGAAGCGACTGAGGGCTGGGTACATCTAAATAGTCTCAATGGGCTTCCTCTCCTTGTGTCCTTACTGAGAGAGAGAGAGAGAGAGAGAGAGAGAGAGAGAGAGAGAGAGAGAGAGAGGGAAGGAGAGAGAGAGGGGAGGAAGAGCGAGCTCGAAAGAGAGAGTGCGAAAGAATAAGGGAGAGATAAAGGAAGAGAAACAGATATCGAAAGATCGAGAGAGAAGAAGATAAATAGAGAGCTGTTCTGGCCGCTCAGCTCTTCAGCTGTTGACTTGGATGACTTCACACCACTGATCTCATTGGCTGATCTCATTGGCCCAAACGCACGGCTACGGTTACACACACTGACGTCCGGCCTGGATGGGGGGTCCAGCTGCCAACCACCACCCACCCAATACCATGGAAGACGGAAAGAGATACATAAGCAAAGTTGAAACAACGTTGGCGTTGGAAATTCTGCTCAGAGGACACATTAGATGTGGGTTCAATGAGAACGACACACGCATTAATGGACACACACATGCACACATGCACGGATGCACGCACAAACACACACATATACACATCCCTTCATGTTGTAGGCAGACACCTGGACATAGTAATATGTCCCCTAACACAGAACAACACAAAGAGATGCCATTAGCACAATGCACTATGAAATACAATGTAATTAAATACATGAAACAAAATGAATAAAATGTTAAAATTATTACTTTTTAATTATTACTTGAGTGTCTCTAATAGTGATGCAGTTGACAAATTATATATTCTCTTTCATAGCATATACAGTACGTTGGGTGGCAATGTTTGTCCCTGCATGTCTTATACTGTGTTTGTGTGTGTGTGTGCTTTGATGTAACAAAGCCCAGCGGAAAAGCATTGTAGAGATTATATTTAATATGCTTATGTGCTGCTTGCTATCGAGTGCCTCCGCAGCTGACCATAACTCACTGAGGCCAGGCCCAACATCAAGTTTCCTTGACCAGTCAATGAACTATAGCTACAGTTGAAGTTGGAAGTTTACATACACCTTAGCCAAATACATTTAAACTTTTTCTGAGGTCTTGGCTGATTTCTTTAGATTTTCCCATGATGTCAAGCAAAGTTTGAAGGTAGGCCTTGAAATACATCCACAGGTACACCTCCAATTGACTCAAATTATGTCAATTAGCCTATCAGAAGCTTCTAAAGCCATGACATAATTTTCTGGAATTTTCCAAGCTTTTTAAAGGCACAGTCAACTTAGTGTATNGGGGGGGGGGGGGGCAATGCAAATAGTCTGGGTAGCCATTTAACTAGATGTTCAAGAGTCTTATGGCTTGAGGGTAGAAGCTGTTTAGAAGCCTCTTGGACCTAGACTTGGCACTCCGGTACCACTTGCCGTGCGGTAGCAGAGAGAACAGTCTATGACTAGGGTGGCTGGAGTCTTAGACAATGTTTAGGGCCTTCCTCTGACACCGCCTGGTATAGAGGTCCTGGATGGCAGGAAGCTTGGCCCCAGTGATGTACTGGGCCGTTCGCACCACCCTCTGTAGTACCTTGCGGTTGGAGGCCGAGCAGTTGCCATACCAGGCAGTGATGCAACCAGTCAGGATGCTCTCGATGGTGCAGCTGTAGAACCTTTTGAGGATCTGAGGACCCATGCCAAATCTTTTCAGTCTCCTGAGGGGGAATAGGTTTTGTTGTGCCCTCTTCACGACTGTCTGGTGTGCTTGGACCATGTTAGTTTGTTGGTGATGTCTCTAGGACTGTCTCTGTCGCCCTCTGGTGACAGGTGGAACCATGACATCCTTAAGGTTACCTCATTGATAGAGGTTTGGTAAAGTTTTAGACGCCATTTGAGGGACTGATCGTCCTGAGGGGGGAGCCAAAAAACTGTTTATATTTTTGTACAAGGTAAGAAACCATTTTTCTTGTTATTAAATATTGTGCTTCTCATAAAATTGTAATAGACAAAAAAATTTAATAAAATATTGCCACAGTCCAACAGGTGCTTAGGTAAGGGCGATGAAGGTGGTTTAATTTACTGTACATTTTTGCATATCATTTGATTTGTGATATTGATTTGTGATTGATTGATTGATTGATATTGGATTTTTTATGCCTGTTTCTGATATTCTGAATAAACTCGCTTTATTGTTCTGAAATTCTGTGTCATCAAAGAGTCGTACAAGTGCATGTCATTTTACTCTAGGTTTCCAGAATAGACTTGATTGAGGATTTTTACAGCATCTGGTTAGTTAGTCTATCAGAGACTCGAGTGGCTGGTATAAAGGCACCTAACCTGAGACCCAACTATAGGTACTGAATGCATTTTGTTGCTAACCTAACTTTGCTACCTGCCAACTTTACGGTTTTTACTTTTTAATTACCGTTTATATTTTTAGTTTTTCCATCTCTCTACTTTTTTTCATTCAACTTTGTCACTCCGGACGCTTTATCTGGACGTGTTTCGTCAGGACCTCCACCAGCTGAAGCTAAGTAGTAACATTAACATGACGCCTTCTAATTGCGGTCGCTGTACTCATAATATACAGGAGAACGATCGCCTTACGGCGAGGATAGCTGTGCTTCAAGCCCAGCTTCAGACGCAATCGTTAGGCAAGGAAATTTAAGTGTAGGAAAGGATAAAACAGCGTCTGTGCCACCAGTAAGTACAGATAGTAGTATAAATCCCCTCGCACAGTCCCCGCAGCCAGACAATTTTCTCATGGCTTCTGGAAGGAAATGCTGTAGGAATGCTCAACCTGTGTCGCTCATCCAGCCGACAGAAACTTTCATCCGGTTCTCCCCATTAAGCAGCGAGTCAGAGTCAGAGGCCGAGCCTTCTCTGGTCTCTACTCCTCCCATTACGGGGTCTGAGACGCCAAAGCCTCCCACCATTAGCTCAGACAAATTGAAAACCCTAGTCATTGGCGACTCCATTACCCGCAATATTTGACTTAAAACGAATCATCCAGCGATCAAACACTGTTTACCAGGGGGCAGGGCTACCGACGTTAAGGCTAATCTGAAGATGGTGCTGAATAAAGCTAAAACTGGCGAGTGTAGAGAGTATAGGGATATTGCTATCCACGTCGGCACCAACGATGTTAGGATGAAACAGCCAAGCGCAACATAGCTTCAGCGTGTAAATCAGCTAGAAAGATGTGTCGGCATCGAGTAATTGTCTCTGGCCCCCTCCCAGTTAGGGGGAGTGATGAGCTCTACAGCAGTCTCACAACTCAATCGCTGGTTGAAAACTGTTTTCTGCCCCTCCCAAAAGATAGAATTTGTAGATAATTGCCCCTCTTTCTGGGACTCACCCACAAACAGGACCAAGCCTGGCCTGTTGAGGAGTGACGAACTCCATCCTAGCTGGAGGGGTGCTCTCATCTTATCTACGAACGTAGACAGGGCTCTAACTCCCCTAGCTCCACAATGAGATAGGGTGCAGGCCAGGCAACAGGCTGTAGCCAGCCTGCCAGCTTAATGGAGTCTGCCACTAGCACAGTCAGTGTAGTCAGCTCAGCTATCCCCATTGAGACCGTGTCTGTGCCTCAATTTAGGTTGGGCAAAACTAAACATGGCGGTGTTCGCCTTAGCAATCTCACTAGAATAAAGACCTCCTCAATTCCTGCCATTATTGAAAGAGATTATGATACCTCACATCTCAAAATGTGTACTTAATCTACTTAATGTTAGATACCTCACTTCCAAGGCAGTTATAGTCAAAGAACTAATCACTGATCATAATTGGTGATTGGCCTGACTGAAACATGGCTTAAGCCTGATGAATTTACAGTGTTAAATGAGGCCTCACCTCCTGGTTACACTAGTGACCATATACCCCTGTCGCATCCCACAAGGTTGGAAGTGTTGCTAACATTTACGACAGCAAATTTCAATTCACAAAAATTTTGTCTTTTGAGCTTCTAGACATGAAATCTATGCAGCCTACTCAATCACTTTTTATAGCTACTGTTTACAGGCCTCCTGGGCCATATACAGCGTTCCTCACTGAGTTCCCTGAATTCCTATCGGACCTTGTAGTCATGGCAGATAATATTCAAATTTTTGGTGACTTTAATATTCACATGGAAAAGTCTACAGACCCACTCCAAAAGGCTTTCGGAGCATCATCAACTCAGTGGGTTTTGTCCAACATGTCTCCGGACCTACTCACTGCCCTTCCAGACTCCCTCTGCCTACCCAAGGACGTCAGAGTACAAAAATAAGTTAACCACCTAACTGAGGAACTCAATTTAACCTTGCGCCATACCCTAGATGCAGTCGCCCCCCTAAAAACAAAAAACATTTGCCATAAGAAACTTGCAAGCTTCCAGAAAATTGGAACGGAAATGGCGCTACACCAAACTGGAAGTCTTCCAAATAGCTTGGAAAGACAGTACCGTGCAGTATCGAAGAGCGCTCACTGCTGCTCGATCATTCTATTTTTCCAACTTAATTGAGGAAAATAAGAACAATCAAACATTTATTTTTGATACTGTCGCAAAGCTAACTAAAAAGCAGCATTCCCCAAGAGAGGATGGCTTTCACTTCAGCAGTGATAAATTCATGATCTTCTTTGAGGAAAAGATCATGATCATTAGAAAGCAAATTGCGGACTCTTCTTTAAATCTGCGTATTCCTCCAAAGCTCAGTTGTCCTGAGTCTGCACAACTTTGCCAGGACCTAGGATCAAGGGAGACACTCAAGTTGTTTAGTACTATATCTCTTGACACATTGATGAAAATAATCATGGCCTCTAAACCTTCAAGCTGCATACTGGACCCTATTCCTACTAAACTACTGCTTCCTGTGCTTGGCCCTCCTATGTTGAACATAATAAACGTCTCTCTATCCACCGGATGTGTACCTAACTTACTAAAAGTGCCAGAAATAAAGCCTCTCTTGAAAAAGCCAAACCTTGACCCAGAAAATATAAACTATCGGCCTATATCGAATCTTCCATTCCTCTCAAAACATTTTGAAAAAGCTGTTGCGCAGCAACTCACTGCCTTCCTGAAGACAAACAATGTATACGAAACACTTCAGTCTCGTTTTAGACCCCATTATGCACTGAGACTGCGCATGTGAAGGTGGTAAATGACCTTCTTAGGGAGCGGATCCCGAGGTGACGGTTTTGGAGAGTCTGGCGTGCCCAAAGTAAAATGCCTCCCACTCAGATCCAGACAATAGGATATGCACATAATTAGTACTATTGGATAGGAAACACTCTGAAGTTTCTAAGAGTGTTAAAATATTGTCTGTGAGTATAACAGAACGGATATAGCAGGCGAAAACCCGAGGAATTTCTGTCCTGGAAAAAGTGTTTTTGACACATTGCCTCATTTTGAACCCCTCCCTATTGAAAACAGCTATATATAGGAGTAAGATTGCAGTACCTATTGCTTCCACTGGATGTCAACAGTCTCTAGATAGTGTTTGATGATGTTAGAATGCTCTGGATGGTAATAGAAGAAGAATTTCGAACTGGTCACCAGATGTAAACAGAAGAAGATGCGCGTTCACGGGCTCGCGCGCGCTGTGGTTTTTTCCTTTCCTATCGTCCAGTTTATAATCCGGTTGAAATATTATAGTAAATATACATAAAAGTGTTCCTAAGGATACATTATCAATGATGTTTGATTGTTCTTGGACAAGTGTATAGGTATAGGTTGAACGAGTTCTCTTCACGGTTCAATGGGCGAGTGGACGCTGTATTTTATGAACATAATGCGCCAACCAAACAACGATTTATGGATATAATAAATGACTTTTTATAACAAAAGAACCATTGGATGTCTTCGTTGGACACTTGGGAAGCCCTCAGCAGAAGTTCTTCAAAAGGTAAGGGATTTGTTTTCGCTGTGAAATGTGTTTTGTGTGAACCGCGATGGTTTATGAATTTATGCTAATGG
>QNTS01000263.1:456618-541701 GCA_003317085.1 Hucho hucho | reverse complement strand
AAGGAAGTGGATGGCGGAAAATGTTCTACTTTTAAACTCGGACAAAACAGAGATGCTTGTTCTAGGTCCCAAGAAACAAAGAGATCTTCTGTTGAATCTGACAATTAATCTTGATGGTTGTACAGTCGTCTCAAATAAAACTGTGAAGGACCTCGGTGTTACTCTGGACTCTGATCTCTCTTTTGACGAACATTTCAAGTGTCACGACTTCCGCCGAATTCGGGTCCCTCTCCTTGTTCGGGCGGCATTCGGCGGTCGACGTCACCGGTTACCCGCTACCTCTCATTGCCAGTGCAATCGAGTCAATGCACGGGGCACGCTTTTTCACATAATTGGATCTCAGGAGCGCTTACAATCTGGTGCGTATCCGGGAGGGAGACAAGTGGAAGACGGCATTTAGTACCACCTCAGGGCACTATGAGTACCTCATAATGCCTTACGGGTTGATGAATGCTCCATCAGTCTTCCAGGCCTTTGTAGACAAGATTTTCAGGGACCTGAACGGGCAGGGTGTAGTGGTGTATATTGATGACATTCTGATATACTCCGCTACACGCGCCAAGCATGTGTCCCTGGTGCGCAGGATGCTTGGTCGACTGTTGGAGCATGACAGTGCGTCAAGGCTGAGAAATGTCTATTCTTTAAACAGTCCTTCTCCTTCCTAGGGTACCGCATTTCCACTTCAGGGGTGGAGATGGAGAGTGACCGCATTTCAGCCATGCGTAATTGGCCGACTCCCACCACGGTAAAGGAGGTGTAGCGGTTTCTAGGGTTTGCCAACTACTACCGGAGGTTTATCCGGGGTTTTGGTCAACTGTTGGTGCATCGCACTAGCTATGAGAGGTAGCGGGTAACTAACTGTACCTCACAGTGATCTGGTTTAATCCTCTATAGTCAGTACACGGGCGCAGACCTCCCTCCTTCTTCTTCACAAAAAAGAAACTTGAGGAGGCGGGTGAAGTGGAGGACCGAATGTACCCCTGACGCAGGGATTCAGAGACATATGTTTCCATAGCCGCCGTCTCCGCCTGCGACGGGATACACGTGACTCCTGGGAAGTGTGGCGTCTACCAGGAGATCTGTCGCACAATCCCCCCGTTGATGGGGTGGTAATTGAGTCGCCTTCTATTTGGAGAAGGCGAGAGCCAAATCGGCATATTCGGGGGGAATGCGCACGGTGGAGACCTGGTCTGGACTTTCCACCATAGTAGCACCAACGGAAACCCCTAAACACCTCTCCGAGCACTCCCGACACCACCCCGTGAGAGCCCTCTGTTGCCAGGAAACAGTGGGGTCATGACGGGCTAACCAGGGTAGGCCTAGCACCACGGGAAACGCAGGAGAGTCAATGAGAAAGAGACTGATTCTCTCTGTGTGACCCCCCTGCGTCACCATGCCTATTTGAACTGTGGCCTCCCTAATCAACTCTGACCCCAATGGTCGACTATCTAGGGCGTGAACTGGGAAGGGCATGGCCACTGGAAGAATGGGGATCCCTAAACTATGGGCAGCCGCGCCTGAATCGACGAGCGCCTTATGCTGGGAATGCGGGGAAAACTCCGAAAAAGCAACATACAAAAACATGTGTGCAACAGAGGGCTCTGGGTGAGCATGGTGCCGGCTCACCTGGGGTGACGCGAGAGTGCCCTTCCTGCTGCCTCGACTCCCAGAGGAACCAACCCGGCACCGACCGGCAGTGTGACCTCTGCGGCCACAGATGGTGCACGAACCGGAACCTCCTCCGGTCTCCCTGAGCGCAGCACCTCCATGGGCATCGGAGAGGTGGTGCTGGGGAATGGAACAGACAGACCCCCCTCTGACCATCCGCGGGTAGCCAGCAGGTTATCCAACCGAATGGACAGGTCCACCAGCTGATCGAAGGTGAGGGTGTTGTCCCTGCAGGCCAACTCCCGACGGATATCCTCGCGCAAACTGCAGCGATAGTGGTCGATCAGGGCCCTGTCGTTCCATCCCGCGCCGGCGGCCAGGGTCCGAAGGTCCATCGCGAACTCCTGGGTGCTTCTCGTCCCCTGCCTCAAATGGAAGAGACGTTCACCCGCCGCTCTACCCTCGGGCGGGTGGTCGAAGACTGCCCGGAAGCGGCGGGTGAACTCCTCGAAATGGTCCAACGCCGCATCTCCTTTTCCCCACATGGCGTTGGCCCACTCCAGGGCTTTCCCCGAGAGGCATGAGACGAGGGCGGACACCTTCTCACGGCCCGAAGGAGCCTGGTGGACGGTTGCCAGGTAGAGCTCCAGCTGCAACAGGAAACCCTGGCAGCGTGCAGCCGTCCCATCGTACTCCCGGGGAAGGTTGAGACGAATCCCACTGGGACCGGATGAAGGGGGGGTGAGTAGTGGAGACCCTGGTTGTGCTGGCGGAGGCGCTGGAGAAACTCCCTGTCTCTCCCAGTGGTCCATTGTCTGGACGACGCGGTCCATGGCGGCGCCGAGATGGTAGAGCATCGCCGCGTGCTCCTGGACGCGCTCCTCGACCCGTATACCAGGGGCACCTGCTCCTGCTGACTTCATTTGATGGTGGGGAATTCTGTCATGCGGTGGGTGTAGCTGGTGTAGGTAAGTCAGGCGCAGGAGAGCAGAGATGAGTGGACTAAGTACTTTACTCAGGCAATGTAGAAACAGAACGCAACCGCGTCACAAAACAAATGCCCAAAACCAAGTAAGGCAGCACAAAGTACAAAATACACGTACAATTACCGGCTGCCACAAAGCATGGGTGAAAAACATACAAACCCGGCGTAAACCGGCATGCCAACAAACAATTCCCCACACAGACATTGGGGAAACAGAGGGTTAAATAAACAACAGTAATGAGGGCAAATTAAAACCAGGTGTGTTGGAAAACAAGACAATACAAATGGAAAATGAAAAGTGGATCGGCTATTTCTAGAAGACGCCGCCCGAACAAGGAGAGGAACCGACTTCGGGGGAAGTTGTGACAGATCCTCAATCAGCCTTTTGAATTGCCAAAGAGGCACCAATTCATCCAATTTTAAAGAGCCTTGGAGATTATTCCACAAGTAAGGTACAAAAATCTAGAAGCACATTTACCTAACTCAGTGGTGATCGAAGGGATCTCTACAGTTAGCCATCCCTGAGACTGGGTCTGGTATCTCGTACGTGTAAGTTAACTACTTAGGGAGTGGTGGGGCGCTAGCCGGTGAAATGCAAGGCGCCAAATTCAAAATCCAAAAGTTGAATTATTAAACATTCATCAATATACAAGTGTTGCATAGTCATCAAAAGCTCTGCTTCTTGGCAATATCACAGCATTGTCAGATTTCAAAAAGGCTTTACGGCGAAAGCATTACATTTGAATGTTTGAGGGTAGCACCTCCAATATTTTCCACATTAGCATAAATTCATAAACCATCGCGGTTCACACAAAACACATTTCACAGCGAAAACAAATCCCTTACCTTTTGAAGAACTTCTGCTGAGGGCTTCCCAAGTGTCCAACAAAGACATCCAATGGTTCTTTTGTTATAAAAAGTCATTTATTATATCCATAAATCGTCGTTTGGTTGGCGCATTATGTTCATAAAATACAGCGTCCACTCGCCCATTGAACCGTGAAGAGAAGGCATTCAACCTATACCTATACACTTGTCCAAGAACAATCAAACATCATTGATAATGTATCCTTAGGAACACTTTTATGTATATTTACTATAATATTTCAACCGGAATATAAACTGGACGATAGGAAAGGAAAAAACCACAGCGCGCGCGAGCCCGTGAACGCGCATCTTCTTCTGTTTACATCCGATGACTAGTTCGAAATTCTTCTTCTATTACCATCCAGAGCAACTAAACATCATCAAACACTGTCTAGAGACTGTTGACATCCAGTGGAAGCAATAGGTACTGCAATCTTACTCCCAGAAATGGCTGTTTTCAATAGGGAGGGGTTCAAAACACTTTTTCCAGGACAGAAATTCCTCGGGTTTTCGCCTGCTATATCCGTTCTGTTATACTCACAGACATTATGTTAACAGTTTTAGAAACTTCAGAGTGTTTCCTATCCAATAGTACTAATTACGTGCATATCCTATTTTCTGGACCTGAGTGGGAGGCATTTTGGGCACGCCAGACTCTCCAAAACCGTCACCTCGGGAGCCGCTCCCTAAGAAGTTAACAATGAAGTAAGGTATGGTGGAAGTTTATGCAGGAGGGCTATTCACTGATACCTGGGGGAAACAACATCAGTGCTTTGGAATAGCCTTGGGTTGAGTTCAGTAGGTAGAAAACAGAGGAAAACGGGTAGGTGTCATCTAAACTTGTCCAATAAGAGCATCGAATTTTTGCCACGGAATTTAGTTTTTCCATTGCAAAACGTTTCTGTACAGTGTGCCCTACTGAACATGACTCTGATGTATCAGTAGACTCACAAGTGTGAGGTCAGTAATGTTGCACTACAGTAGACTGGTGTCCTCCTCGTCTCACCCAACAGAGGACTGTGGGAAGTGGAACTGCTCCACCTCACTGTGGAGCACACATGCACACGCATTCACACACGCACGTAAATGCGAACGCACATACGCACACACACAGTTACATTAGTGCAGGTATGGGGAAAAAACTAAACTTACCGTTGCGAGGTAGAATAGTAGAATAAACAAGGTGGAAATTTGGTCCTGCATCAACAGTTTTATCTTGTTATGTCAGCCACTGATAGTCACTCAATTAGCCCACATCAGCTAAAACATTTTGATTGGTAAATTAGTCTAGCGGCCAGCTATCTACTGTAAACTTGTAGTAATCAAGGTCGAATTAGAGCCCGGCGGGGCCCCAATTGACTTTGTTAGTCAGTTCACTCAGATATCATATTAAAAACTGCAAACATTTCTCTCCACCCTATGGCAAAATGCAAAATTAATAATTAATAATTAGTTGACCTCAAAGTGTTTAGAATGCACTGATGCAGACATGTCTTGGCCTTCTGAATGGCATATGCAGATGTCAGGTGAGAAGCAACTGTGGCCCCTCATGATGAGTTCAGATTTTTCCGTCCCCGACCGCAATCAAAGTTGCCCATTCCTAGATTAGTGCATATCGTACATACTTTCCTCCCAATCTCTATAGAATAATAAACATGACTTAAGGTCTTACTAGTAAGCATTGTAATAAGCATGTAACAGTTGCTGACCCTTGTACTTGGCGACCACTGCAGAGTTGACGATGAGAGGCTCCTGGACGTCCACCCTCAGACAGGAGCTGCTACAGACTGACAGACAGACAAAGCTGGGAGCATCCGGAGGGCCTGTGGACGGACATCTTCATATTATCCGCTATTGTTTACTTTTTAAGGCTCAACAATGTTATTCATGCCATCACAGTCAGTCAGTGCTGTCAAAAAGTCAGAAATGTTAATAATTTCATAATTTATCACATACCCAGCATTCCCTGGAAAACAGTGAAAAGTTTTGCTGTGTGGACTATCGTGGTTAAATCAAGATCAACTAAATTGATATCCCACATTCATAATTATTCATCAGTCAACTTACAGTAAAACAGTTACATACAGTTTTCAAGTACTCAAAGACATATTTTTCTTTATTCATAATCATAACATGCACATTACACTGTCTGAAGAATTTCACTACTGTATTTGAGAACCAGAGAAAAGCCTACAAAAACCATCCGGTCATAAAAGCATGGAGTATGTAGAATGATGAAGAGGAAAAACCTCCTCTATGCATCAAAGTCCAGATTGATTCAAGTGTAAGGGGGCTGCCTGTCTACCTGCTACCACGCGTGTCATTGAACGCATATAAAACGTTAATACAAGATTGGTGCCCCCCCCCAATGTGGGACTGTTTAGCAAACGTAGGCTAATGTGATTAACATGAGGTTGTAAGTAACTGCACTGTGCAATTTACAGTAGCTATTACAGTGAAAGAATACCATGCTATTGTTTGAGGAGAGTGCACAGTTATGAACTTTGAAAATGTATTAATAAACCAATTAGGCACATTTGGGCAGTCTTTATACAACATTTTGAACAGAAATGCAATGGTTCTTTGGATCAGTCTAAAGCTTTGCACATTTACTGCTGCCATCTAGTGGCCAAAATCTAAGTTGCGCCTATATTGGCCTTTCTCTTGTGTTTCAAAGATGAAAAAAATAAATAAATATCTTCGTATTATCTTTTACCTGATCTAATGTGTTATATTCTCCTACATTAATTTCACATTTCCACAAACTTCAAAGTGCAGGTAGCCTAGTGGTTAGAGTGTTGGACTAGTAACTGAAAGATTGCAAGATCAAATCCCCGAGCTGATAAGGTAAAAATCTGTCCTTCTGCCCCTGAACAAGGCAGTTAACCCACTGTTCCTAGGATGTCATTGAAAATAAAAAATGTTCTTAATAACTGACTTGCCAGGTTAAATAAAGGTAAAAATAAAATTATATCAAGAATATGCATATCCTTGCTTCAGGTCCTGGGTATGTCATTTTAGGCGAGAATTGAAAGAAAGGGTCCAATCCTTAAGAGGTTTTAAAGAGGGAACACAAACACGCTACACACACTCACATAAGAAAAACACACACACACACACATAGGCCTACACACTCATACACACACGCATGTATGCATACATACACCAGTTGCGGTCGGTGCCTTTTAAGACGAGGGAGGACAGTTATGTTCATGAGCATGGCCTTATTTCTATTACAGCATATTGGATGATTGTCATTTATATTCCATTCACCCAGTTCAATGTAACATCGATAGGTTTAGCCTTCTACGTTATACAAAAATGTTTCCTATACCGATCATGAGGTTTCTAGAACTTAGCCTATAAATGAAAGTTTACAATGTAGGTGCACACATGTCAAGAGAAAAATGTGAGGTGACAGACACCGACACATGGACAGACACTGACACATTCAAAATCGCACACTCTGGGCTGCATCTAGCTGATCTAGGATGTAATCATTAGTCAAACAGTTGCAAACAAGAGTTTCCATTGGACAAATTCAGGTATATTTATCCCTGTTTCGTTATGTTTGCTTCCGTTTAAGAAGAATTTCTTCTCAACAGAATTGGATGCACCCTTGATCACACGTTAACACAGTTCACTTTCATAGTAGCCACGTTGCATTCCTCCTTGCATCTACACGCTCTCTTCTCACCTTTTCCCTTCACTTGTGGATTTCAATGCACAACACATCAGTTGTATGTGACCAGGTGAAAAAACCTTTCCAAGCCAAACCATATCCTAACCGCTACACAGAGCCTACATCGTTGTCACCGTATTAGCTAAAGTAACATCATAGCTAATAGAACTAACGCGTTAGTAAGCCCGCTACAATCACACAGTACAGTGTACAGTCAGTAAGCAGTTTAGCACTTACACCGGCGGGCCCTGGTGACAATAAATTAGTAAAACCAAAAGCTAACCTTGACTTGGAAGAGTTCCAGTTTTGTGTTGGATAGTCATAGCCAGAGAGCCTCTGTTTGAGCCGGATGTTTGAGTAGGCTAATCTAGCTAGCTGCATTTGCTAGCTAAGTAAGTGAAAGTGAAAATAAATGATGAAATATCTCTCTCTTTCTCTCTTTCTCTCTCTCTTTTAACCAAATTAATTGGTTAAAAACTGTTCAACTATTGTCTTTCTCTCTGATTCCACTACTCAGTACTAGATTCATTCTCTCATCCTTTGATTGGGTGGACAACATGTCAGTTCATGCTGTAAGAGCTCTGATAGGTTGGAGGACATTCTCCGGAAGATGTCATAATTACTGTGTAAGTCTATGGAAGGGGTAGAACCATGAGCCTTCTAGGTACACACACGCATGCTTTCACACACATAGAAACAGACATGGTGACGTGAATATATTTGTATAGTTTTATCTAAAAAGTATCACTTTAAAAAAAAAAATTCACCATTCTTATTTTTTTTTTTTATTCACTGAGGAGGATGGTCCTCCACAGAAGCCTCCACTGACATACACGCACACACATACGCACGAACACACACGCTTGCGCGTACACACTACACACACATACATACATACACACACACAAAAACAATTGAAATCAAAATGGAAATCAAGGTGATGCTGGATTGATCTGGGCAACAACTGCACTTCAAGTGAAGCTGAGCACATGATCTCCGGCTCAAAAATGTCTAATGTCACACACACACACAGTATATTTTACAATTAAGTTGCACAAGGTAGTGCCCCTGTGTGTGTACTATGTGTGTTATGGCGTGTATTTGGCCTGAATGTTTGTGTGTGTGTTTGTGTGTGTCTGTATCTACTGACTGGCATGCTCAAAGCCCGTCTGCATACGTCTGAAGAGCCGGTGCCTCCACTCCCAGGGCTTGAGTTGCCTCTCACGGTCCGACGCTTCCCACTCCCCAGGGCCCTCGCTACGCACCTGGGTCTATAGGTCCCCCACGCGCTCCTCTGCCTCACGGACCAATGTGGCCAGGTGCACAGCACGGCCCTCCAGGCTCACGATTGCAGGGCACAACAACACACAGTTGTAATTTATATTAACACTAGAATCGCCGAGCCGATCAACACATTACATTATCAGACATGCTCTTTGAAATAAAAACATAACTTTTGGGGGAATAAAGCGTGCACATATCCTTTTTCTAATTTCTTCAACGTATTGTTCTTCCCTCAGAAAATGAGACACAATGGATGTGCAGAAAACCCACAGCTCTTTAATTCTAAGAAACCGATTTTCCCATAATCCACTGGTTTATGGGAAACTAGCCTTTTTAATGTCTTTGTTTGTCAGAGGCACTAACGCAAATTCCTAATTAAAGCCCATTTAACTGCGGAGTCACTCTTTAAGGGTGACATCATTCAGAGTTAAAATAACAGAGAAAAGTGTGACTGGGCAGGTTTTGGTTCCTCTGTGGATTTCAATGGGACACCCAATATGATGTGAAAATGGTTTGTCAGTGCTGTAAAGTTCAGAGGTATAACAAAGTTATTCTAGTACTCTGTCTATATTTCTGCCTGACTCAGTATGTATCGTGTCACCGTGTCTCACGGTGGTGAGGGTAGGCAACAACACATCCGCCACACTGACCCTCAACACGGGGGCCCCTCAGGGGTGCCTGCTTAGTTCCCTCCTGTACTCTCTGTTCATCCACAGCTGTGTGCCCGCGCATGACTCCAACACCATCATTAAGTTTGCTGACGACACGACCGTGGTAGGCCTGATCACCGACGACGATGAGAGGTCAGGGAACTGGCAGTGTGGTGCCAGGACAGACACCTCTCCCTCAACGTCAGCAAGAAAAAGGAGCTGATCGTGGACTACAGGAAACGTAGGGCTGAGCACACCCCCAATCACGCCGACGGGGCTATAGTGGAGCGGGTCGAGATCTTCAAGTTCCTAGGTGTCCACATCACTAGTTTCAAGTTTTAATGTCACCTGGTCAAGTCCAGTGAAATATCTTTCTTGCAAGCTCTAACCCCAACAATGCAGTAATAAATATCCATGTGGTACTAAAAATAAAGAGAAATAAAAATAAGAAGAACACAAGAAAGTAAGTAAGCTATATACAGGGTCAGTTTCAATACCATATTTGCAATGTGCAGGGATACTGAAGTGATAGAGGTAGATATGTATAGGGGTAAGGTGACTAGGCATCCGGATATATGATAAACAGAGTAGCAGCAGAGTATATAAGGATTGTATGTGAGTGTGTGTGTGCATGTGTGTACAGTCAGTATAAATGTGTGTGTATGTTATGTGTGAGCAAATTAAGTGAGAGTGTGTGTGTGTGTGTGTTTGTGTTGGAATGTCAGTGTGCGTAGAGACAGTGCAAAAAATACCATGGTCAACTCAGATAGTCTGTGTGTCCATTTTGTTAGCTATTTAGCAGTCTTGTGGCTATGGGGTAGAAGCTGTTCAGGAGCCAACCATCAAGGACCTCTATACCAGGCGATGTCAGAGGAAGGCCCTAAAAATGTCAAAGACTCCAGCAAGTCATACCCTGCCCTCTGATACCGCACGGCAAGTGGTACCGGTGCAAGTCTGGAACCAACAGAACCCTGAACAGCTTCTTCCCCCAAGCCATAAGACTGCTAAATAGCTAACAAAATGGACACACAGACTGTCGGAGGCTGAGTTCCTTCCAGGCAGAGTTCCTCTGTCCAGTGTCTGTGTTCTTTTGCCCATCTTAATCTTTTATTTTTATTGGCCAGTCTGAGATATGGCTTTTTCTTTGCAACTCTGTCTAGAAGGCCAGCATCCCGGAGTTGCCTCTTCACTGTTGATGTTGAGACTGGTGTTTTGTATTAATGAAGCTGCCAGTTGAGGACTAGTGAGGCGTCTGTTTCTCAAACTAGACACTGTAATGTCTTTGTCCTCTTTCTCAGTTGTGCACCGGGGCCTCCCACTCCTCTTTCTATTCTGGTTAGAGACAGTTTGCGCTGTTCTGTGAAGGGAGTAGTACACAGCGTTGTACGAAATCTTCAGTTTTTTGTCAATTTCTCGCATGAAATAGACTTCATTTCTCAGAATAAGAATAGACTGACGAGTTTCAGAAGAAAGTTCTTTGTTTCTGGACATTTTGAGCCTGTTATCAAAACCACAAATGCTGATGCTCCAGATACTCAACTAGTCTAAAGAAGGCCAGTTTTATTGCTTCTTTAATCAGAACAACAGTTTCAGCTGTGCTAACATAATTGCAAAAGGGTTTTCTAATGATCAATTAGCCTTTTAAATTAGCTAACACAACGTGCCATTGGAACACATGAGTGATGGTTGCTGATAATGGGCCTCTGTACGCCTATGTAAATATTCCATAATAAATCTGCCATTTCCAGCTTAAATAGTCATTTACAACATTAACAATGTTTACACTGTATTTCTGATCAATTTGATGATATTTTAAAAAACAAGGACATTTCTAAGTGACCCCAAACCTTTGAACGGTAGTGTACATGTCTACCTCAATTACCTCGTTCCCCTGCACATCGACTTGGTACTGATACCTGTGTATATAGCCATGTTTTCGTTACTCTTTGTGTATTTAATATGACTTTTATTATTACGTGTTATTACTTTTCTATTATTTCTCTATTTTCTTTCTCTCTGCATTGTTGGGAAGGGTCCGTAAGTAAGCATTTCACTATTTGTCTACACCTATTGTTTACGAAGCATGTGACGAATAAAAATGTAATTTATTTTATTTTATGTATGTCCAGAGGCGTCATGCCCATAGGGGGCACAGGGGCATATGCCAACTCAGATTTGCCATCAGCATACCACCCTGCATCCCACTGCTGGCTTGCTTCTGAAGCTAAGCAGGGTTGGTCCTGGTCAGTCCCTTGATAGGAGACCAGATGCTGCTGGAAGTGGTGTTGGAGGTCTGGTAGGTGGCACTTTTTCATCTGGTCTAAAAAAAAAAATCCTAATTCCCCAGGACAGTGATTGGGGACATTGCCCTGTGCAGGGTGCTGTCTTTTGGATGGGACGTAAAACGGGTGTCTTCACTCTCTGTCCTGACTAAAGATCCCATGGCACTTATTGTAAGAGTGTTAACCCTGGTGTCCCTGGTGTCCTGGCTAAATTCCCCATCGCTTTTAGAGCCGTCCTCATGTACTTTGTGCCCCCTTAGATTTTTGGGATGCATGACAGCCCTGTGCATGTCTCAGTATGTCTCAGTGTTTTTGTCCCTTTCTTGTACCATCTGAGCAACAGAGGACCACTATGAGTCTATGCCTGTCTATTAATGCCTATATATGTCTCCCTCTGTTTGTCTCTGTACAGTATGTCTCTCTGACGTCTCTGTCCCTGTCTGTCTCGGGGAGCCACAGACAGAATCTGTGAAGTCTCCTACAGCAGAGTCAATGGCTTCCTTTCAAAGCCCAACGAAAGATTTGCACTGTCTTTGATCTCAATTCTCCTCAGATGGAGTTTGATTACAACGCTCTTATAAAAAACGCTGACTCTGTATCCTGGCTAGGGCTGACGGGAGAGCCCTTTATTTCTCTCCCCCTCTCCCTCTCCCTCTCTTTCTATTTCCCTCTCTTTTTTCTTCATGTGTTATTTGGGCTCCGGAGATCAATCAAAGAGCAAACTTCAGTAAACACCACTTTTCCTCAAGTGTTTTCAATTTGGTGATACCTTTATAAAATGTCTGGATAGGTTCTGGAAAGGGAGCGCAAACACAAATAGTCTGGGAGAGCTCGGTGAGGCCTAATCATTAGCAGAGAGTGAGACGGCGGAGGCTGCTAGATCACAGGCGGCAGAACGGCCTTATGAAGATGACTAATATCGCATCAAGATGACTAACAACGCCCCCTTAGCACCATTGTGTTTTTTGTCTCTCTTTCTTTCTTCTCTCTCTGCCAACTTTGACATACTCTGTAGTGTGGGAACGTGCTGTTGTTTGTTGCGTGGTGAGAGGTTTGTTGTTCTGCTGGTTGTGGTTGCTGTGGCAACTGCTCTGGTTGCCGTGGCGGGGGGTACAGTTGCCGCGACGATGGCCATGCTTGCCAGAGTTAGAATGAAGTCACTTTTAGACACTGATCTAAAGTCAGTTTTGTAGACCTCCCGAGTGGCGCAGCGGTCTAAGGCACTGCATCGCAACCGGCCATGATCGGGAGTTGCATAGTGTGAGGCACTATTGGCCCAGCGTTGTCCAGGTTAGGGGAGGGTTTGGCCGGGGGGGGGCTTTACTTGGCTCATTGCGCTCTAGCGACTCCTTGTGGCGGGCTGGGTGCCTGCAGGCTGACCCCGGTCGCCAGTTGAACGGTGTTTCCTCTGACACATTGGTGCGGCTGGCTTCCGGGTTAAGCAGGCGGGTGTTAAGAAGCGCGGTTTGGCGGGTCATGTGTCGGAGGATGCATGACTCGACCTTAGCCTCCCAAGCCCGTTGGGGAGTTGCAGCAATGAGACAAGATCGAAATTGTGGAGAAAAGTCAGTTGTGTGTTCTACAGGTTAAGATTTGGGGAGGGTAAGCTTATCCTAAATCAGTACCAAAAGTGCATCTTCTACTCAAACTATGGTTTATGATGGAACATGCTTCATATTTTCTTCAATAAACAACTGTTATGATCCTATAAGCTAAGGAGCGAACGTGCAAGGGGGCACACAGGCAAGCAGGTGAACAGACAGACAGAAAGTCAGTCAGTCAGAACAAATACAGACAGCCAGACAGACAGATAGCCAGCCAGACAGCCAGTCAGCCAACCAACCAGCAAGCCAGAACAGGTACCCACAGTGGGGGCTCTCCTTGGCTCCAGCGTGGAGCAACAGCCTGGCCATGGGTACGTTGTTGGTCATGATGGCCATGTCCAGGGGCAGCAGGCCCTCATTGTTAGGGATGTTGAGGTCCAGCTCCTCCAGACTGTACTGGGACAGGAGTAACTGCACCAGGTCCATCTCCTGGTGCTCCACCGCCTCGAACAGCACCTTGTTGCTCTGGAACTATCACACATAAACAAATGTTTAAAGAGCTACTTCAGGATGTTGGCAATGAATCCCTTTAACTCGTGGATACCATTTTTATATCTCTGTGTGCAGTTTGAAGGAATTTGAGAACTAGCGTTAGTGCAATTGCTAACTAGTGTTAGCACAATGACTGGAAGGCTATGGTAACTGCTAGCATGCTAGTATATACCATAGACTTTCAGTCATTGTGCTAACGCTAGTTTGCATTGGCTCGCAAAACTAACTCTGACTTCTATCATACTGGATGCAGAGATATAACAAATGAAATCCATGAGTTCATCTGACTAATTGACAAAATCCTGAAATATCCCTTTAATGAGACTTTGGTGTTAGGGGCTTGTGTTGAGCCTGTGTTGAGCCTGTATTGAACCAGTGTTGTGTCTGGGGTGTGTCTGTATTGAACCAGTGTTGTATCTGTGTTGAGCCAGTGTTGTGTCTGTGTTGTGTCTGTGTTGAGCTTGTATCTCACCTGTGTTGAGCCTGTATTTAAACCTGTATTGACCGTGTGTTGAGCCTGTGTTCCTCACCATGGTGTACTTGCGGAGGCGCTCCTTGTCGCACTGTCCTGACACCACACTGTCTTCCAGGTCAGGCAGGTTTCCCGCACAGAACTTCCCCGACAAGTTAATGTAGAGGTGGCGGGCAGTGCTCGGGGATGACAGGCTGGTGGACTTGTTCCGGGTGGGAGAAGGGTGAAGCTCTCGCATCTTGGCTGAATCAGCCCTGTGGGGAGAAAGGGGTGCATCGATGCAGGGGAGGGTCGAAAGTGTTTTTTTTGTATTAGTATCAATCATTATATCGGTCATAGTATGATATTTTAGCAGACACCTTTATCCAAAGCGACTCAGAGTTTATTTTGGCAACTATAGTATAATCAGTATTTGTGGACCATGAGGGAATCAAACCCATAAGCCTGGTGTTGCTAGGATTTACCCACTGAGCCATTGGAACCACAGGGGGAATGGGGTGAGTATTATTGTACTTCTGCTATTTTTGAATCACTAGCACTGTCGTTACCAACACTTTTGAAGAATACACCAAACATTACCTACAGTATGTTTGGTGGGCCACATGTTTGACACTTCTGCCTTAGTTGCTGGTATAATAAACAGTACTTTGCTTTTTAACGTCTTTAAAACATGTTGTTTAGAATGTCCTTAACATGGAGGCTCTGACGAAGACCAATAAAACACAGCCAAAACACATTAGATCCTACACCAGCTACGGAATTAATGCAACATTTTTTAAGTGACTTACCTCATTTTTTAAGGGTCATGTGTTATGAGGTAGGGCCCAGAGTTTTTCCTAACTATATGACCTGACAAGGAAAAACTCTGGGCCCTAATAATGGACTATAAGATTTTAACTATAAGGTTTTAACTTGACCTGAAGTTTATCCTGGTCAGGTGGTCAGGACAAACTCCTGGTCCCGGTCCTGACACGTTTTCTTAATTCTAAGTAATTATGATAGTCAACATATGAGTCATCATTGGCACTGCCAACTGGCCGTCGCTGTTCCTGTGCCAGTCCTGCCCTCTCAACCTGACACCTCTTTCTCATGAGAGGCTGAGGTGAGCTCATTCCTTCTCATTCCTTCCTATCTTGGCATCTGTGACATAGCAGATATGCTGCCCTCTCCACTCTGCCGCAGGAACAATGTGAATGACTGGGGAGCTTGGACTGTGATGCTAACACACACTTACCCGCTGACGGAAATGTCAATGGGATGCAGAGACGGTGGTGACGCATTCCGTAACCCGATCCCACATAAGATGGCTAGCTTTTTCAAACAGAAATTTGCATCCTGTAGCACAAACTCCCAAAAGTTCTGGGACACTGTAAAGTCCATGGAGAATAAGATCACCTCCTCCCAGTTGCCCACTGCACTGAGGCTAGGAAACACTGTCACCACCGATAAATCCACGATAATTGCGAATTTCAAGAAGCATTTTTATACAGCTGTCCATGCTTTCCACCTGGCTACCCCTACCCCGGTCAACAGCCCTGCACCCCCCACAGCAACTTTCCCAAGCCTCCTCAATTTCTCCTTCACCCAAATCCAGATAGCCGATGTTCTGAAAGAGCTGCAAAATCTGGACCCCTACAAATCAGCCAGGCTAGACAATCTGGACCCTCTCTTTCTAAAATTATCCGCCGCAATTGTTGCAACCCCTATTACTAGCCTGTTCAACCTCTCTTTCGTATTGTTTGAGATCCCCAAAGATTGGAAAGCTGCCGCGGTCATCCCCCTCTTCAAAGCGGGAGACACTCTAGACCCAATCTGTTACAGACCTATATCTATTCTACCCTGCCTTTCTAAGGTCTTCAAAAGCCAAGTTAACAAACAGATCACCGACCATTTCGAATCCCACCGTACCTTCTCCGCTATGCAATCTGGTTTCCGAGCTGGTCATGGGTGCACCTCAGCCACGCTCAAGGTCCTAAACGATATCATAACCACCATCGATAAGAGACAATACTATGCCAATGTATTCATCGACCTGGCCAAGGCTTTCGACTCTGTCAATCACCACATTCTTATCGGTGGACTCAACAGCCTTGGTTTCTCAAATGACTGCCTCGCTTGGTTCACCAACTACTCCTCAAACAGACATCAGTGTGTCAAATCGGAGGGCCTGTTGTCCGGACCTCTGGCAGTCTCTATGGGGGTGCCACAGGGTTCAGATCTCGGGCCGACTCTTTTCTCTGTACACATCAATGATGTCGCTCTTGCTACTGGTGATTCTCTGATCCACCTCTACGCAGACGACACCATTCTGTATAGTTCTGGCCCTTCTTTGGACACTGTGTTAACTAACCTCCAGACAAGCTTCAATGCCATACAACTCTCCTTCTGTGGCCTCCAACTGCTCTTAAATGCAAGTAAAACTAAAAACATGCTCTTCAACCGATCACTGCCCGCACCTGCCCGCCCGTTCAGCATCACTACTCTGAATGGCTCTGACTTAGAATATGTGGACAACTACAAATACCTAGGTGTCTGGTTGTAAACTCTCATTCCAGACTCACATTAAGCATCTCCAATCCAAAATTAAATCTAGAATCAGCTTCCTATTTTGCAACAAAGCATCCTTCACTCATGCTGCCAAACATACCCTCGTAAACTGACTACCCTACCGATCCTTGACTTCGGCGATGTCATTTACGAAATAGCCTCCAACACTGTACTCAGCAAATTGGATGCAGTCTATCACAGTGCCATCCATTTTGTCACCAAAGCCCCATATACTACCCACCACTGCGACCTGTATGCTCAAGTTGGCTGGCCCTCACTTCATATTCGTCGCAAAACCCACTGGCTACAGGTCATCTATAAGTCTTTGCTAGGTAAAGCCCCGCCTTATCTCAGCTCACTGGTGACCATAGCAGCACCCACCTGGAGCACGCGCTCCAGCAGGTATATTTCACTGGTCAGCCCCCAAAGCCAATTCCTCCTTTGGTCGCCTTTCCTTCCAGTTCTCTGCTGCCAGTTGGAGACTTATATCTCCCTCACTAAGTTTAAGCGTCAGCTGTCAGAGCAGCTTACCGATCACTGCAGCTGTACACAGCCCATCTGTAAATAGCCCACCCAACCAACTACCTACCTCATCCCCATATTTGTTTTTGTTTTTCTGCTCTTTTGCACACCAGTATTTCTACTTGCACATCCTCATCTGCACATATATCACTACAGTGTAAATTGCTAAATTGTAATTACTTCGCCACTATTGGCCTATTTATTTCCTTACCTCCTTACTTCATTTCCACACACTGTATAGATATTTTTCTATTGTGTTATTGATTGTACATTTGTTTATCCCATGTGTAACTCTGTGTTGTTGTTTTTGTTGCACTGCTTTGCTTTATCTTGGCCAGGTCGCAGTTGTAAATGAGAACTTGTTCTCAACTGGCCTACCTGGTTCAATAAAGGTGAAAGAATAATAAAGAAATGAAAGAAAAAAGAAAGAGCCTTGCTATGCTTACTCAATAGTGAATCACCTGTTGAACGTGTGTGTGTCATGGACCAAATGCACATGACACATATTGAGCCTATGGTGGAATCAGTGTAAAGAGTCAATTTCCAACGCTCGTCAGATGTTTATGAGTGTTAATAGAGAATTAATAGAGAATTTAAGTGAGTTATAGTGTTTCTGTATCAGGATTAACACAGACCAGCGTGGACACACACACACACCGAACAACAGCTGACAGTGGAGTCAGGGCCCACATATCTCCAAGATAAAGGCTACAGTCAGTTGAGCCACCGATCGCCCCCGCATCAACCCCTTTCACAGGCAGGGCGACACACCAAAATACACCCATCACATCCCCATTCTCTCCCTCTCTCCTCTCTCTCAGTAAATGTTCTGTCCCATAATAGAGGCCCTTATTTTAGGCTTCCTCATGTTCCCTGTGCAAGCCTATTCCAGGGGCAGATAACTGGTGCAGGTATTTGGAATAATTTTTCCATGGGGCAGGGCCTGAGGCACAGATACAACTGAGATATATTTGTAATGTTCTGAGTATCCATTTCAAAGAGGAGGTAGTATAGGAATTTCTAGCAGGCTTATTGTTGTTTGTTGTCTGAACAGACATTTTTTGTCAGCCGCCAGAAGGCCCATCACTCTTTGACGATATTAGCGTGGAGCGGTGGCGAGGGGTTGGTGACTTGTCCGAAAGTCACTCTTCAATGACAGTCACTGATTGCCCCAGTGACTCCATATTGTCCCCAACACCGGAGAGAAATAGGGAAAGAGAGATGGTGAAATGGAGAGGATAGAAGGGAGGGAGAAAGTTTAAGAGAGGGAGGGAGGGCAAGTTAAGAGTTTGAGCTTTGAGAGACAGTGATAGGTGAGGGCAAGAATGAGAGGGAAAGAAAAAGAGAGAGATGGAGAAGGACAGAGAGAGCAAAAGAACGAGAGAGGAAACTATAGCCATGCAGCATTGAAAGCCACAGCATTCAAACACGACACCTCTCAACACCCAATTTGTCAAAGTTGGGGATAAGGGAACATAATTAGCACAGACCAGTCCACTTTAGAGAACAAAGGAGAACCCTGACCTCATCAGTCCACTTCTGGTAAAGACCAGCATCTAGCAGGGACACAAAGGTGCTGAAAATCCCGATGTACAACAGGACAATGACAGATCTAGGACATACTGTAGATGATCAAATACTGTATATATACTGATATAGTCCATCAGGACTGGAATCCAAAATGGCTAAGGCACCTATCAGTGACACCCCAGCACACATTAGAGAACTCTTCATCTTGGGAATCTTACAAGAGGGTAGAACATACGCTGTATAAGCCTCCGTCAGGTATATTACACACACACACACATGCACCCCATTCCTGCCTTATAACACACTGTGAGCAGGAAACAGTCCTGGTGGGAACAAAGCCCTACCAGAATCCTGGGTTCATGCTTGGCCCATCACCAAGCCCACATCAAATAGCACAGTTACAGCCCCACCACCACCACCACCACCACCACCACCACTAACACACTCACACACAATGTACACGCACACACACACACACACACACACACACACACACACACACACACACACACACACACACACACACACACACACACACACACACACACACACACACACACACACACACACACACACACACAAATGTACATGCACACTTATGAACAGAGACACACACACACTACTCCACCACTGCTCTTCTGTACACCCTGCTACCACCACCACCAGTCTGCTCTACCACCACTTCCTCTCCTCCATTCCCCTCCTCCCACTATACCCTATCTTCCTCCCTCCATCCTTCCTCCTCTCCTCTATCACCTCTCTTTTTCTCTCCTATCCTCCCCTCTCTTCCTCCTTCCCTGTTCTCCCTCCAACCTCCTTTCCCCTATCACCTCTTATTTTCATCCATCCCTCGCTCCCTGTCAGTGCCTACTGGAACTCTGACATGGGGAGTGGAATTAAACATGGATGCTTTCTGTATAACATGGGAGCTGTGTGTGTGTGCGTGTGTGTGTGTGTGTGTGCACGTTTCCATGTGTGTGTTTCTCCATCCCCGTCCTCTTCTCACCATTCCTTGTATTTCTCTTACTCACTTTCTCCACCTTTGAGAGTTGCCATACAACTCTCCTTCCGTGGCCTCCAACTGCTCTTAAATGCAAGTAAAACTAAATGCATGCTATTCAGTCGATCACTGCCCGCACCTGCTCGCCCGTCCAGCATCACTACTCTGGACGGCTCTGACTTAGAATACGTGGAAATCTACTGTAAAGTCTCCTTCCAGACTCACATTAAGCATCTCCAATCCAAAATTAAATCTAGAATCGGCTTCCTATATCGCAACAAAGCATCCTTCACTCATGCTGCCAAACATACCCTCATAAAACTGACCATCCTACCGATCCTCGACTTCGACGATGTCATCTATAAAATAGCCTCGAACACTCTACTCAACAAATTGGATGCAGTCTATCACAGTGCCATCCGTTTTGGCACCAAAGCCCCATACACTACCCACCACTGCGACCTGTACGCTCTCGTTGGTTGGCCCTCGCTTCATACTCGTCGCCAAACCCACTGGCTACAGGTAATTTACAAGTCTCTGCTAGGTAAAGCCCCGCCTTTTCTCAGCTCACTGGTCACCATAGCAGCACCCACTCGTAGCATGCGCTCCAGCAGGTACATCTCACTGGTCACCCCCAAAGCCAATTCCTCCTTTGGTCACCTTTCCTTCCAGTTCTCTGCTGCCAATGACTGGAACGAACTGCAAAAATCACTGAAGCTGGAGACTCATATCTCCCTCACTAGTTTTAAGCACCAGCTGTCAGAGCAGCTCACAGATCACTGCACCTGTACATAGCCCATATGTAAAACAGCCCATCTATCTACCTCATCCCCATACTGTATTTTATTTATTTATTTATCTTGCTCCTTTGCACCCCAGTATCTCTACTTGCACATTCATCTACTGCACATCTACCATTCCAGTGTCTAATTGCTATATTGTAATTACTTCACCACCATGGCCTATTTATTGCCTTAACTCCCTTATCTTACCTCATTTGCACTCACTGTATATAGACTTTTTGTTTTCTTTTTTTATACTGTATTATTGACTGTATGTTTTTGTTTATTCCATGTGTAATTCTGTGTTGTTGTATGTGTCTAATTGCTAAGCTTTATCTTGGCCAGGTCGCAGTTGTAAATGAGAACTTGTTCTCAACTTGCCTACCTGGTTAAATAAAGGTGAAATAAAATAAAATTAAAATAAATTGTCAATGCAGATTATTTTTCCTTCCCTCTTTTTTCGCTTCTTCTCACTCACACACCTCAACCCACCGCCCTCCCTATTTCTCTCTCTCACTCACTCATTTCTGCATGCCTCTTTCCCTCTTTGACTTACCTCTCCTTGCCCCCTCTCTTTCTCGCTTTCTGTCTCCCCTTACTCCCTCCCTCCCTTGTGTATGTGTGTATGTGCATATCCCTGTGTGTGTGTTTCTGTGCCTATGTGTGCGAAAGCATGCGTGTGTGCACCTGTACGTATGTGTGTGTATGTGTGTGTGTGTGTGTGTGTATGCCTGTGTGTGTGCGTCTGTGACAGTGGAGGCTCCTCAGAAGAGGAAGGGGAAGACTATCCTCCTCAGTAAAACATAAAAAAAAACTATACTCACATATCACCAAATAATTGATTAAAGCAGACTTTTTTTGCAACGAAGGTATACAGTAGCCTCAACAGCACTCTGTAGGGTGGCATCATGGTGTAGCTGGAGGACAGATAGCTTCCATCCTCCTTTGGGTAGATTGACTTCAATACAAAACCTAGGAGGCTCATGGTTCTCACCCCCTTCCATAGACTTATTGTATGACAATTTACGGATTATGTCCTCCAACCTATCAGAGCTCTCTTGCAGCATGAACTGATTCTCTGATCCCAATCAGAGGATCAGAGAATGAATCTAGTACTGAAAGCATAAACTACAGCTAGCTAGCACTGCAGTGCATAACATGTGGTGAGTAGTTGAAGCAAAGAGAAAGACAATAGTTGAACAGTTTTGAACAAAATATTTTATTCCAAAATGAAAGGAGAAGCAAGAGAGATAGAGAATGAGATTGTCATTTTTTCACTTTCAGTTTCACTTACTTAGCTACCAAATGTAGCTAGCTAGTTTAGCCTCACAAACACCCTGCTCAAACAGAGGGATGCTATGTTAGCTAGCTGGTTATTACTATCCAACACAACACTGGAACTCTTCCAAGTCAAGGTAAGCTTTTGGTTTTACGCTATCAAAATAAAGAAAGTCGCACAATACTCTCCCAACAGTTTAATGGGTATTTACAAATGTTTCAACATCACTGTGCCTTCCTCAGGATAATGTCATAAATATTTGAACCAGGTTATATAGACAAACAGTGCAATTAATGTAATCAATGACAGTGGTGAGGGGTGTGTCGTATTGATAAAGTTAATTACAATTAATTAGTAAAGATTATATAGTATATGGCATATTAAATATATGATTCCATTGTTATCATATAGAAACATAATGGAATATTGTACATCATATTGGCATCAACATACATTATTGTTTCATTCAATTTCACATAATTTTGTATTCCATTTTTGTTTCATATAATATTGGTTCAACCTTGATATATAACGAACATCATCAACAGAGGGAACATATTGGGTATATACTTAATAATCTGTAAAAATATATTTTTTAAATGTATAAGACTTGTTCATGATGGAAAAAAAATTCATAAGAATGGCCTGAGATCAAAATCAATATTCAGACCATTAGGGGTCTGTGTTTTTAGATAGAATATCCAGCAGGCCTCTCTTTGTAGTAGTAGGATCTCAATGTTACCTCCTCTTCTCAGTAGAGCAACATGCTCAATGCCTGTGTATTTAAGGGAGGAGAAGGGATGGTTAGCCTCAACAAAGTGAGCTGCTACTGGATAGTCAATGTTCTTGCACCTGATTGAGTGCGGTTTTCAGCTATGCGCTGCTTTAATTGTCTCTTCGTTTGTCCTACATAGGCTTTGCCACATGAACAGGTGATGAGATAGATTACTTTTGGTTTTACACATTTATTGCCACCGGGGCCAGCCGGTGTAAGTGCTAAACTGCTTACTGACTGTACACTAACTTTACTGCATGATTTTAGCGGGTTTACTAACGTGTTGGATTTATGAGCTATGTTGACTATGATTAAGCTAATATGGTGACAACAATGTAGGCTGTGTGTAGTGGTTATGAAATGTTTGGAAAGTTTTTTTCCCTGGTCACATACAGATGATGTCCACAAGTGAAGGGAAAAGGTGAGAGGAGGAGCGCGCATAGATGCGAGAATGAATACAATGTGGCTGATATAAAAGTGAACTGTGTTTTACGCGTGTATTCATTACGCCGATTCTGTTGAAAACGTTCTTTAAACGGAAGCAAAAGGACCAAAACGGGGAGAAACATACCTGAATTTGTCCAATTAAAATTATTGTTTTCAACTGTTGGACTCATGGTTACACCCTAGATCAGCTAGATGCAGGCAAGAGTGTGCAAGGTATTGAATGTGTCACTATCTGTCCATGTGTCACTGTCTGTCACCTCCAATTTGTCTCTCGACCTGTTAGCACCTATGTTGTAAACATTCATTCATAGGCTAGGTTGTAGCAACCTCATGATGGTTCTAGGGAAAATGTGAGTATTATGTAGTAGCCTAAACCTATTGCTGTTACAGTGAACTGGGTGAATGGAACATGAATGACAGTCATTTCTATTACAGCATTTGGATAAGGCCATGCTCTCAACCAAAAAAAAATCCTCCATCGTAAACGGCACCGACTGACACTTTTCTGTGCATATACGTGTGTGTGTGTGTGCGTATGTGTGTGTTGTGCTCCCAGGCTGGCCCCTCCACACCAGGCCACAGGACTCCATAAATCTCTACTAGGCCGTATGGCGGCAGGGGGCGCTGGGGTTGGTTGTGTGTGTAGGTATCTCTGGATGTGTCTTCCAGAGCGTGTGTGTGCACAGTAGTTGTGTGTATCTCTGAATGTAGCTTTCTGTCACATGAACAACATACACAACATGCAGGTATGGATCAGGCAGATCGCTCAAGTGTGACTTCGAAATTGGATGTCTATTCATGTCCTGAGAACGTTGGGCGTGGCGGATAAGTGTAATCCAATGACTCTGGATCAAAAAGGTTGTGCGTTTGATCCCAGTGGTGGGAACACATTTTTTGTTTTAACTCTTACCCTAACAATTCGGAATGAGTGCCTACACTTTATGTTTTAACCCTATCCAAAACCTTAACCCTTAACCTTCTAAATCTGACGTTTGGAGCAACTTTGAAATTTGACATTTGGAGAAACGGAACGATATTGAGCAGGGGGAATAATCCCAGGGTGTCATTTCTTTTAAACAAATTTGACATTTAGGGCAACTTCAGCAGTTAAGAGCGTTGGGAAAGTAAATAAGAGGTCGCTGGATTTGCATCCCAGATGGTTACAGGACCCAGATTTCTTACATTACCTTGGAATGCATATAGATGTTTATTTTACATTGAACACTGACCAAACGTCAGCGACTACCAGATGGGAGGCTTTCAAAGCATTAATTAGGAGGCAAATTATACATTTTAAGTTTCAAATCAAATCAATTAAATCTGAAAATGAGAACGATGGACAGAAACATCCGAGAATTGGAGAGGGACGTTTTTTGGGATAACTCAGAAGAAGAAAACAAGGAATGATTTTCTCTTAAAGATCAGTATGAAGAACTTTCCACCTCAAAGGCTTGCAGCCTTAACGAGGCTGAAACGGTCCTTCTTTGATCAAGGTGAAAAACCTGGTTTGATTGCTGGCCTGTCGCATTAAGAAGTTAAATTCAGACAGAGCCATTAATGCAATTCATCATTTACAAGGACAATTATCAATGGATCCTGTAGAAATAGACCAAACATTTGCTTCCTACTACAACACACTTTACAGCTCTGAATCTCCTGAGAACTTAACTAATCAGACATCATTTTTGGATGGTCTTGATTTCTCCATTTCAGAAATCACAAAATTGGATCTGGAAAAGGAATTGAAAGGTGTTGAAATATCTGATGCTATTTCCAGTATAAAGGGAGGTAAAACGGCAGGTCCAGATGGGCTCCCAATAGATATTTACAAGATAATTAAGGACAAACTTCTAGGTCCACTTTTGGATATGTATGCGGTATCCTTTCAGCAAGGTTGTTTCCCTCCCTCTCTAAGGAGTGCTTTAATCACTCTTATTCTGAAGCATGATAAATCCACACAAAAATGTGAAAGTTACAGACCGATTTCTCTTCTCTGAGCTCTGACTCAAAAATTAATGCTAAAGCTTTAGCCAGGAGATAGGAGTGCTCCTATATCTAATACTAAAATGGCTTTGTGAAAAAACGTCAAGGTTTTCACAATATGAGGAGAGTACTAAACATAGTGCACATGTGTGAAGGGTCCCCTGATACTGTGTTGGCGCCCCCCCTTGGGTTGTGCCGTGGCGGAGATCTTTTTGGGCTTTACTCGGCCTTGTCTCAGGATGGTAAGTTGGTGGTTGAAGATATCCCTCTAGTGGTGTGGGGGCTGTGCTTTGGCAAAGTGGGTGGGGTTATATCCTGCCTTTTTGGCCCTGTCCGGGGGTATCGTCGGACGGGGCCACAGTGTCTCCCGACCCCTCCTGTCTCAGCCTCCAGTATTTATGCTGCAGTAGTTTATGTGTTGGGGGCTAGGGTCAGTCTGTTATATCTGGAGTATTTCTCCTGTCTTATCCGGTGTCCTGTGTGAATTTAAGTATGCTATCTCTAATTCTCTCTTTCTCTCTTTCTCTCTTTCTCTCTTTCTCTCTCTCTCTCTCTTTCTCACTTTCTTTCTCTCTCTCGGAGGACCTGAGCCCTAGGACCATTCCTCAGGACTACCTGGCCTGATGACTCCTTGCTGTCCCCAGTCCACCTTGCCCTGCTGCTGCTCCAGTTTCAACTGTTCTGCCTGCGGCTATGGAACCCTGACCTGTTCACCGGACGTGCTACCTGTTCCAGACCTGCTGTTTTCAACTCTCTAGAGACAGCAGGAGCGGTAGAGATACTCTGAATGATTGGCTATGAAAAGCCAACTGACATTTACTCCTGAGATGCTGACCTGTTGCACACTTGACAACCACTGTGATTATTATTATTTGACCCTGCTGGTCATCTATGAACATTTGAACATCTTGGCCATGTTCTGTTATAATCTCCACCAGGCACAGCCAGAAGAGGACTGGCCACCCCTCAAAGCCTGGTTCCTCTCTAGGTTTCTTCCCAGGTTCTGGCATTTCTATGGAGTTTTTCCTCGCCACCGTGCTTCTACACCTGCATTGCTTGCTGTTTGGGGTTTTAGGCTGGGTTTCTGTACAGCACTTTGTGACATCTGCTGATGTAAGAAGGGCTTTATAAATACATTTTATTAATTGATACTCTCACTTAATGCAGAGAAGGCTTTCGATAGAGTTGAGTGGTCTTATTTATTTGAAGTGCTTAAGAGATTTGGGAACTACTTCTGTAAATGGATTAAGGTATTATAGATCTAGGAAGTTACCACTAACAACTTGATTTTACAACCTTTTAAGCTTTTTTGGGGCACGAGACAAGGATGTCCAGCCAGTTCAGGACTCTTTCTTTTAGCTATAGAACCCTTTGCCATTGCAGTAAGGTCCCACTCGTCAATTAGTGTAATTAAAACATCTGATTTTGAACATCGAGTGGCCCTGTATGCCGATGATACCCTCTTATTCCAAACATATCTAAAGAATTCTATCTCTTCCCTCTCCAATATAATTAATAACTTTGGTCAGTTTTCTGGGTTTAAAGTTAATAAAACCAAATATACTATCCTTTTCCTCAACAAGCAAGAGAGACTGAATCCAGTTGTACAGCATCCCTTTGTGAATACAGAACAAGGTTTCACATATCTTGGTATTAAAATCACACCAGAAATTAGCTCCTTGCGTTCAACAAATTTTGAACCCATGGTAATGAGTGTAACAGAATCCATCAACAGATGGACATCATTGCCTATATCTATTATTGGTAGAATAAATATCATTAAGATGAATATTCTGCCCAAATCTCTTTACCTATTTCCATCAATTCCTCTGGCTCCACCACCTATATTTTTCCCAAAGATCAGAAAGATACTCTCAAATTGTATCTGGAGCAACAGAAAACCAAGGCTTATACTTTCTCTTCTTTTTTTGCCCTATGATAGAGGGGAGTTGCAACTTCCAAATCTACCGTGGTATTACTGGGCTGCACAACTTAGGGCTTCAGTGTTTTGGTTCTCCAAGAAACCATACTTACCCTGGCTGCAGACTGAAATGCTGTCCACAAAAGGCTTACCTTTGGATGGATATTTGTACTCTGCCCCCCTTAAGAAGATAAAGAAGAATACTACTAATCCCTTTGTTAAATACACCCTAACTATATGGCACGAAGTACAGGAATATCTGTGCGAATCCCCTGTATTATCCAGTTTTACACCAATTTGGGGCAATGCCTATTTCACACCTGGTAAAAATTACTGGGGGTTTAAAGAATGGGCAAGAAAAGGTATTGTTAAAGTAATGGATTTATACAATGAAAAAGGGCTCATGTCGTTTGAAGAAATAAAGGATAGATTTAACTTACCACAAAAGCCTTTTTTCAAATAATTACAATTGAGAAGCTTTATTTTTTCCAGTCTAAAACAATCTGCCCTACAACCTCCTTTAACCACTTTAGAAACACTCTCTGTTAATATGTGTTATGGGAGAGGTCAAATTACGTTATTAAATGGGAAAATGGTAGCTACTCATGAAGACAACTCTGGTAGTAAGAGACTTCAGTGGATGCAAGATATGCAGGAAGATATTTCAGCAGGGGACTGGGATATAATATGCTATAGAGCACAGATATAGACAATAAACACCCGCCTGAGATTGTTGCAATACAATTGGATAGTGAGAACATATATCACCCCTGTTTAAACTCCACAAATTTGACCCTAATATCCCAGACCTGTGTGTTAAATGTAACACACATTTAGGCACCTTGTATCATTGCCTGTGGGAATGTGCTGAGATACAAACGTTTTGGGTCTCAGTGCTGCAATATATCTCTAAAATTACCTCTACCCCAATACCATTAATCCCTAAACTTTGCATGCTAAGTCTTTACCCATGGAAACTTCTAGGTCCACTTTGCGGTCCGTATTTGTGGGCTTGGATATTTTTGACGTTTGTTAATATATTGAGTAAAATTTTGCTAGATTTACCCATATCTGTTGTCCTGCTTCTGACTCCTCAACACCAGCAACACAGACATTTTACAGCCCCAGAGTTTCAGGGGATCTGTTTTGTGAGTTTTTGCAAACCTGTGATATTGTAGAAATATTGGAATTATACATGTGTATATTCTCTATTCTTTAGGTGAATATTGGCTATATTTGAAGCGTAATCTGCATTATCTGCAACTGCATATTATACTTTTTATGTATTTGTATTATTGGAAATGTGTCTGTGAATGTTTGGTTGTTATTGTCTCTTTGGGTTGTGGTGGGGGGTATGTGTAGGTGTGAATTTTTTGTTGTTGTATTTCTGTAATTGTTGATTATCCTATTTGAAACGAATAAATATATCTGTTAAAAAAAGGTTGCTGGTTTGAATCCCTGAGCTGACTAGGTGAAAGATCTGTCAACGTGCCCTGGAGCACTTAACCCTAATTCGTCCTGTATGTCGCTCTGGACAAGAATGTCTGCTAAAGGAAAAAAATCGACTTCTAAATTTGACGTGTGGATGAATGTATCATTTTGCAGTGAGACTGTGAGAGCTTGTTGGTATATATACACACTGTCCTCATCCACAGATCTAGGACCAGATTACCCTACCTATCCCAAACCTTACCCCTTAGGGAAATTACTGTAAAAACCATCAGATCCTGTATCAGTGGATGGCATTTAGGAGTTTACCACATCAGTCACCGGCTTCATCAATAAGTGACAGTGACAGTACGTACATATCCCAACCAGAAGACATGGATTAAAGGCAATATCCGCACTGAGCTAAAGGCTAGAGTTGCCGCGTTCAAGGAGCAGGACACTAATCTGGACGCTTATAAGAAATCCTGCTACGCCCTCCGACGAACAATCAAACAGGCAAAGCTTCAATACAGGACTAAGACCGAATCCTACTACACCGGCTCTAATGCTCGTCGGCAGGGCTTGCAAACTATCACAGATTACAAAGGAAAACCCAGCCGAGATTTTCCCAATTGATAGGGCTGTAGTGGAGCGGTTCCTCTGTGTCCACATCAGTAAGGTCCTGTCATGGTCCAAACAAACCAATGCAGTCGTGAAGAGGGCACGACAACACCTCTTCCCCCTCAGGAGGCTGAAAAGATTTGACATGGGCCCTCAGATCCTCAAAAAGTTATACAGCTGCACCATAGAGAGCATCTTGACTGGCTGCATCACCGCTTGGTATGGCAACTGCTCGGCATCTGACCGCAAGGCCTTACAGAGGTTAGTGTGGCCCAGTACATCACTCGGACCGAACTCCCTGGAGTCCAGGACCTCTATACCAGGCAGTGTCAGAGAAAGGCCCTACTACCGCACGGCATGTGGTACCGGAGCGTCAAGTCTGGGATCTAAACGCTCCTGAACAAACTCTCCCCTCAAGACATAAGACTGCAAAAAAGTTAAAATAGCTACCCGGACTATATGCATCGACCATTTTTGCACTAACTCGTTTTGACTCTATTCATACACTGGACTACCCACATACTCACACAAAGTGCATTCGTTGCTGCACAGCTATTTCAAGTCTCTCCAGAGATGTTCGATCGGGTTCAAGTCTGGGCTCTGGCTGGGCCACTCAAGGACATTCAGAGACTTGTCCCGAAGCCACTCCTGCATTGTCTTGGCTGTGTGTTTAGGGTCGTTGTCCTGTTGGAAGGTGAACCTTCGCCCCAGTCTGAGGTCCTGAGTTCTCTGGAGCAGGTTTTCATCAAGGATCTCTCTGTACTTTGCTCCGTTCATCTTTCCCTCGATGCTGACTAGTCTCCCAGTCCCTGACACTGAAAATCATCCCCACAGCATGATGCTGCCACCATCATGCTTCCCCGTAGGGATGGTGCCAGGTTTCCTCCAGATGTGACGCTTGGCATTCAGGCCAAAGAGCTCAATCTTGGTTTCATCAGACCAGAATCTTGTTTCTCATGGTCTGAGAGTCCTTTAGGTGCCTTTTGGCAAACTCCAAGCGGGCTGTCATGTGCCTTTTACTGAGGATTGGCTTCCGTCTGGCCAGTCTACCATAAAGGCCTGATTGGTGGAGTGCAGCAGACATGGTTGTCCTTCTGAAAGGTTCTCCCATCTCCACAGAGGAACTCTGGAGCTCTGTCATTGTGACCATCTGGTTCTTGGTCACCTCCCTGACCAAGGCCCTTCTCCCCCGATTGTTCAGTTTGGACGGTTTGCCAGCTCTAGGAAGAGTCTTGGTGGTTCCAAACTTCTTCCATTTAAGAATGATGGAGGCCACTGTGCTCTTGGGGACCTTCTATGCTACCGACATGTTTTGGTACCCATCCCCAGAGCTGTGCCTTGACACAATCCTTTCTCGGAGCTCCACGGACAATTCCTTTGACCTCATGGCTTGGTTTTGCTCTGACATGCACTGTCATCTGTTGGACCTTATATGTGGGTGCCTTTCCAAATCATGTCCAATCAATTGAATTTACCACAGGTGGACTCTCAATATAGTTGTAGGAACATCTCAAGAATGATAAATGGAAACAGGATGCACCTGAGCTCAATTTCGAGTCTCATAGCAAAGGGTCTGAATATTTTGTCATTATAGGGGTATTGTGTGTAGATTGATGAGGAACACATTTAATTTGATCCATTTTAGAATAAGTCTGTAACGTAACAAAATGTGGAAAAAGGGAAGGGGTCTGAATAATTTCCGAATGCACTGTACTTACACTGACACACACACACACTCACTCACTCACTCACTCACACACTTATACACAGGCACAATGTCGCCACACACACACTTACACACTCATCACATACATTGCTGCTACTGTATATTATCTATCCTGTTGCCTTGTCACTTTAACCCTACCATATTGTATCTACCTCAACTCGGTACTGGTACCACATGTACTGTATATAACCAAGCTGTCATTGCTCATTGTGTATTGTAATGTGATTTTATTTTTTGATTTGGTTAGAGGTAACTTTTACAATTATCATTGTTTTCCTTTCACAGAAGTTGAAGTATTGTGTGTTTGCAGGTGCGCGTGTGCGCAAGAGAGAGATGCATAATGAGGCAGAGAGAGAGAGAGAGAGATGCATAATGAGGCAGAGAGAGAGAGAGAGAGAGAGATGCATAATGAGGCAGACGGACAGTACTGACAGAGAGGGGTAAAGGGGAAAATAGAGGTTGAGAGAGAGAGCAAGGTAGAGACAGCCAGAAAGAGTGTGAGATAGAGCCAGAAAGGGCGGGAGAGTGAGAGAGCAAAATTGATAGCAAGAGAGAGAGACAGAGAGAGAAAGATTGAAAGAGAGAGAGGGGCAAAGGGATGTGTGGACTCTGCTGGCTGACTCTAAACATGGCTTGTAGAAGGAAATTCTGAAATCTGATTCTTGGCACCAGACAGACTGGAGGCAGGCAGGCTGGACAGGGAACGGAGGGAGGGAGAAGGGGGCAGTGTTACTAGGATTCACATAGTTTCCCCCCCGCTGGCTCTTATCTGCTTATAGGCAACACGGAGCCACAATAACCCTCTGACCCACAACCACAGACAAGGGGTTGGCATGGGAACACAACAAATGGCAGACAAAACAGACACACACATACACAGACAGACACACACACATATTTACGTGCACACACAAGGACGCACACACACACACACACGCACACACTTATATCATCAGAGAGGATATTCTTTTGGATAAAGTACAGAAAACATGAAGCAGCTCATTGCCAGATTAGAGATTTAACATATCAAAGACAAAAATAACTCTGAGCTTAGATAAGATCGTATAGATGGGCAGATATAATTCATAAGATTAGTTGTAGACCTTGACGCCATGATCAATGGAATGGGTGGTGAAGGGATGCATCTTCAGGACTGCCACAGTGCATAGAGACTGGGACCAGTCTGTATCATTATAGGTCCCTGTGTTTTGTGCAATTATGTGAAATAGCAAGATTTTATCCTGTATTTTGAGCCTTATCTAGAAATTAGATTTACACAAAAAATGAAAGCAAGTGTCTGTGGATGGTGTTGGACCATCTGACATAAGAAGAAAACGGGACAGTTTGATGGAAAATCTTTAAATAAAAGTTGCAATCCAGGCATGTCACGTGATTTCACAAAACACAGGGCCTGAAGCCAAACTGATCCAGGATCGGCTTTACCAGTTGTCCACCCCCAGCTTGGCAGCATTCGTACAGGAGCAAACCAGAGAGAAAGAGAGAGAAGGGGTTAGTGGTGATGACACAAAAGACATGGCCAAGACTTAGTCTAGGACCTTTTAAGACTAGGTAAGAATCTCTCTCTCTCTCTCTCTCTCTCTCTCTCTCTCTCTCTCTCTCTCTCTCTCTCTCTCTCTCTCTCTCTCTCTCTCTCTCTCTCTCTCTCACTTTCTCTATTTCTCTCCACCTTGGGAAAAGGCCAAAGAAATAGCCCACACTCCTCTGTATGTTTAACCTTTGAAGGGCCCTGCTGAGCAGAGCAAGGCCTGCCACCTGTTCAGCATGTGTGTGGTGTATCTCTGTGTGTGTGTATGTGTGTTGGGGGTAGGTAAATCTCCCTAATTTTGATGAACAGAGACAGCAGTGAGTCGCCATGGGGATGTACGATTGAGCGTTCTCAGGAGGGGGGGCGACAAGGTGGGATTTGGGTTGTCTACACTCGCACCCAACACACACAAACACAAACACACACACACACACACACACACATACACACACACTCAAACGCACACAAACCCGCACCCTTAAACCCCACTGATCATCAACTGTTCCCTAGCCACTCAGACGATGGTCTCTATCTCTCCTCCTCTCTCTCTCCCTCTCTCGCTCTCGGCTTGGTGACTCGGCGTCTCTGCCGGCGACCGGGGCCTAGCCTGGGTGGCTCCAGGGCTCCTGTGTGTGTTACTCTGATATGTGTGTGTGACACACCAAAGGGGTTTCGCCTGGATCTCCCTCTGTCTCCCCTCAGTCCGCCATATGCCAGCCACCTAGGGGGGGCCGACCCCAGCCATTGACTTGAATGGCGACCGCCACCAGTTGGCGGATTCTCACACGGAGCCCGGGCGCCGGCGCGCTCTAAGTCCCACAGCCGTAACTCTGAGAATAAAAACTTAGAGAGGGTCCCACGCGGGCCCCATGAGTCCACCAGAGACTACCGTCTACCTCCCCTAATGTCTTATGGCTCCTCTCTCCATCAGGCCCCCCAAAAGCCCCCAATGTAAAGTCTGAGGCCCTGCCATCCACAGTCAAATAAATTAGGAGGTGTTGGAGTGTTATTGTACTGAGTTGCTAGAGGAAATGAAAGACAAACTGGAATAGACACCCTCCCCGGAGTGGAAGCACACACACACACACGGGGGCGTGTGTGGGCGCACATGCATGCAGATAGGCAGGCAGGTAGACACACACATGCAGATAGGCAGGCAGGTAGACACACACATGCAGATAGGCAGGCAGGTAGACACACACATGCAGGGAGGCAGGCAGGTAGACACACATGCACAAACCACAGGAGGTTGGTGGCACCTATATTGGGGAGAAAGGGCTTGTGGTAATGACTGGAGCGGAATTAGCGGAATGGTATCAAATACATCAAACACAATGTTTCCAGGTATTTTATGCCATTCCCTTTGCCCCGCTCCGGGCCATTATTATGAGTCCTCCCCTCAGCAGCCTCCTGTGGCACATACACATGCACTGGCAGGCAGGCACACATACATACACACAGTGAGAAAATACAGTAGGTGTGAGAGGGTGGAAGGGAAAGGGGGGATTGGGTTAGAATGAAGAAAGGATGGAGAGAGAGAGGGCAAGTCAAGGGAAGCAGGGGAAAGATTGGAGAGGGAGGAATAGGAGGAGGGCGAGAACAAAGGGATCAGAACGAAGGGGCAATTGGGTTAGAATGATAGAAAGAAAGAGAGAAAGAGGTAAGGAGGGAGTTGAGGATGGTAGAGGGAGACAGCAAAGGAGCATTAGAAGAAGGGGAGATGATAGAGAGAAAGTGAAGGGGAAAGAGGGGTAGACTAATTAGTTCAGTAGTAGAATGTACAATGTCCGTACTTGGACATAGTATGTCCAGTGCTGCAGGTATAGTTGCCCAGAGGCTCAGATCTAGGACTGCTTTACGTTGTTTTGAGTTGGAAAGAGAGGGAGGAGGGAGGAGACAGGGTGAATTGCTACCTGTGTTGCTCATCCCATATATTTTCTTTCCCAACCACTTTCAAACCACGAGTCACTTTAGCTCCCCCTTTCTTCCCTTACTTCGGACTTGTCAGGACAGAGGATACAACTGTGGTGGCATAAATCAACCGCCAAGGTGGCACTCGTTCTCTGCCAAGATTATTCTGTGGAGCAGTGCACATCTCCTAATTGTAGGAGCAGACTTGTTGTCTACAGGGAATGCCATTTACGGGGATTGGAGACTCCTTCCCCAGGTGGTGCCCCAGATCTGGGAGAGATGCGGTTTAACCACTGTAGATCTTTTCACATTGCACAAAGACACACACTGTCCGTTGTTCTTTGCGATTGCTGGAAACGCACCACTATGGGTGGATGCGCTGGCACACCCTTGGCCAACGGTGTTGCTCTACGCCTTTCCTCCTCTATGCTTGATCCTCCCCACAAGGCTTACCCCTCATCTCGATAGCCCCTCGATGGCCAGGCAAGCTCTGGATAGTGGAGATCACTCTCCTGCTTTACGACAAGCCCTGGCAGTTACCGTTACGCAGGGATCTACTGACCCATGCAAATGTAGAGATTGGCCTTCTGGGCTTGGCCCGTGAGATGATGAATCTTAATGCGACAGAGACTATCCAGAGTGCAAGAGCCACTTCTACACATTCACTGTATGGAAACAAGTAGTGTGACCAGAAACTGATAATTCCTTACCAATGCTCTGTATCCAAGGTTTTATTCTTCTTGCAAGACCTTTTGGCCAAAGGGAAGGCATTATTCAATGTTAAGGTCTATTTAGCCTCTATCTCGGCCTGTCATATAGGCTTCTACAATAATACAGTCAAAAGCGCGTCGCTTACGCCCTGTCTCCTAGTCTTTAGCCTCGTCTTGGGACTTGTTTATTGTGCTTCAGGCAGTTTCACAGCATGGAGATGAAATATCTCTCCTTCAAAACAGCTTTACTGATTGCCCTTGCATCCGCAAAGCGAGTGAGTGGGCTGAATGGACTGTCAATTCACCATTCGTGACTACAGTTTGCACCAGAGTTCTCCAAGGTACACTGTTAACCAACCCCTTCTTCATGACTAAGGTCAGTGGGAATTACAATTGTGTAGCCTTAAAGCTAATGTCTTTCCACCCGCCGCTCATCCCTTCTAGGGAAGAAGAGTGTCTCCACCGTTTGTGTCCAGTACAGTTGAAGTCGGAAGTTTACATACACTTAGGTTGGAGTCATTAAAACTCGTTTTTCAACCACTCCACAAATTTCTTGTTAACAAACTATAGATTTGGCGGTTAGGACATCTACTTTTTGCATGACACAACTAATTTCCCCAACAATTGTTTACAGAAAGATTATTTCACTTTTAACTCACTGTATCACAATTCCACTGGGTCAGAAGTTTACATGCATTAAATTGACTGTGCCTTTAAACAGCTTGGAAAATTATGTCATGGCTTTAGAAGCTTCTGATAGGCTAATTTACATAATCTGAGACAATTGGAAGTGTACCTGTGGATTTTTTTCAAGGCCTACCTTCAAAATAAGTGCCTCTGTGCTTGACATCATGGGAAAATCTAAAGAAAACAGCCAAGACCTCAGAAAAAAAATTGTAGACTTCCACAAGTCTGGTTCATCCTTGGGAGCAATTTCCAAATGCCTGAAGGTACCACGTTGATCTGTACAAACAATAGTATGCAAGTATAAACACCATGGGACCACGCAGCCGTCATACCGCATAGGAAGGAGACACGTTCTTGTTACTTGTGTCATGCACAAAGTAGATGTCCTATTCGACATGCCAAAACTATAGTTTGTTAACAAGAATTTTGTGGAGTGGTTGAAAAACGAGTTTTAATGACTCCAACCTAAGTGCATGTAAACTTCCGACTTCAACTGTACTGGCTTATAATTGCAAGGGTTTGCAGACCTCTGAGGGCTTGAAGGCTCATTTTACCAGAGGTATGGCTACCTCTTGGGCACTGTTTAAGTGCATCTGTTGGCAAGAGATTTGCGATGCTGCATGTTGGGCCACCCCTCATACATTTCTGAGGTTTTACCGGTTGGATGTCACTACACCTTCGTTGGCACACACTGTCCTCTGTGTCTCCAAGGGGTGATATTGTTGGGAATAGTCAGGCTTCGGAGAGCATGCCTGGGTTACGGGGGTAGTCTTTATCTCCATTATGTAAGATATCAAAACAATGTATTGGAAATAGAACTTGGTTCTATGATAATATGAGTGAGATATCTCACAGCTTTTCCCTGCTCGCAAGAGCGCAAGGAAGAGAGGCATGCTTGAAAATGACCAGAGGCGGGAGAGTGGCGTAGCAATGAAGAGGAGAGTGGCTCCCCTCATTCAGGACTTGACCTGTCTGTCTCCAACAGAAGCTGTGATTGATACTTCAATTAGAGAATTCGCTAGAGCGAATCCCCATCAAGTGAGATATCTCACTCATATTATCATGGAACCGGGGTTACGCAAGTAACCCTACATTTTTCATGCAAGAGCAATTTTATTATACAACAATAAAACCCAATTCTATAACAATGCAATAACTTTTTTACATAGCCAAATATACGTCTAGAACCAGTCTTAAGTAAGCTCTCTCTTAAGAGAGCCATTACCGTACTTTCTAACTACCTCATTTGATCTGAGGAGTAGAAGAAAGAAAAAGAAAGAAAAAGAAAGGAATATTAAAACAAATTAGAATCAAATGAGCATCCAAAACAGCTTTACACTTGGGCCCCTCGAGCATTGTCCTGATTTTTCCACCGAAACTTTGACTTGAGCCTTGCTCTCTTTTATTCCCTTTGTGCACAGTTCAGAGGGATTAGCGCTTGGCATTAGCCTCTCCCTAACAAAATGCTAACCAACAGAATGCGTGTGTACGAATGCATGTGCATGTGTTTTAAGAGAGCGAGAGGGAGAGTGTGTGGGGGAAAGAAACTGTGTGTGTATGTAAATATATAGGGTGAGTAGAAGGGGGTCTGTTTCACTTCTGACATCCAAGTAAAGACTTCATGTGAGTGAACTGTCAAAAGGGAGGCATCCCAGAACACAGAGTCCTGGGGCCTCACTTATCAATATTGCATAGAAACTATTCTAAAATACTACTTATGAACAGAATTTAGAATGTTCATATGCATAGAATTTTGTAATTTATCAAAACAATCCAATGAGCGTCATATGCAAACCGGTAGGAGATCACCATTGATAAATGCCAATTGTTATCAGCCTCAGTGCTCGTGCACAACCTTGGCTATTTGCATTACAAAACTCCCCTAATTAATCATATATGGTCAAAATCCCTTTAAAGCCTGTGGGGAACATACACAGCCTTACCATGATATACAATGGCACAACCAAAAAAAAGCAAAAAAAATGTGTCAGAGGTTGAGTACAACCAAAAGGTTCTATTTGGCTCGCTCAGTTGTGGCTTGACTTCTTCAGGCTAGGGTCTAGTTTCCTGAATTTCCGCCTGACTGACGTGCCCAAAGTAAACTGCCGTTTACTCAGGCCCAGAAGCCAGGATATGCATATATTTGGTAGCATTGGATAGAAAACAAGTTTCTAAAACTGTTAAAATAATGTCTGTGACTATAACAGAATTGATATGGCAGGCGAAATTCCGAAGAAAATCCAACCAGAATGTATTTGTTATTTATGTCCTAGTCTCTCATAATGGAAACCTATTGATCCTATGTAATTCCGGCTCCCAGATTGCAATTCCTATGGCTTCCACTAGATGTCAACAGTCTTTATTCAAGGTTTCAGGCTTGTTTCCTGAAAAACGAGCAAGAATTTAGAGTTTTGGTGAGGGGAGCAATGGAAGAATATCAGTCTTTCGGCGCGCGTGAAAGAGGGCGCACACTTACTAATTTTACTTTCCTATTGAACATACTACTTACTACTTCCGTATGAAATATTATAGTTTATTTACATTTTAGGGTACCTGATGATTACATAGAAACGTTGTTTGACTTGTTTGAACAAATTTTAGCGGTAGCTTTTTGGATTCCTTTGTCTGCATGTTGAACAAGTGGATTACTGAAATCGATAGCGCCAACTAAACTGACTTTATGGGATATAAAGAAGGATTTTATCTAACAAAACGACCACTCATGTTGTAGCTGGGACCCTTGGGATTGCTAACAGAGGAAGATTTTCAAAAGTAAGTGATTTATTTTATCGCTATTTATGATTTTGTGACGCCTGTGCTGGTTGAAAAATATGTTGATGTGGCGCGCTGTCTTCAGACAATCACATGATATGCTTTTGCTGTAAAGACTATTGCAAATCGGACAACGCAGTTAGATTAACAAGATTTTAAGCTTTAAAATAAAAACATAGCTGCAAAGAGATGACCATTAGAAAAATTCAAGTCGCTTTAGCAATGGCAAATATACTTAAAAAAAATAGGCAACACTCACCAATAAGCCATCCATCCTCGACAGCTCCCATATATAGGCCAACATTCTGCAGAACGAATTAGTCTTAAAGTAGGTCTTAAATCCTTGCAAAAATCGTATAAGATTTTGGGAAACAATATCTGATGAGATAATCTGTACTTTCTACAGAAATGTGCCACCTGTTTCTAAAAACATGCTCTCTACGAAATATAGTTTGTGCCAAGTCTTCCAACAGAGCAAGATTTTCCATCTCTCATTTGATTTCCCATTATCTCAGTCTTTTATAGTATTTTAACAAAGTTTTGACTTTCAGACGTGCCTCTAATTTAACAAATTACTATACTTCATATGGATTATTATCGTTACAAAAGCAGAAATTCGTACCCATTGACTTACTCCAGATTTTGTTGTGTTACAGCTTGCATTCAAAATTGATTAAATATATTGTTTGTCGTCCATCTACACACAATAATGAAAAAGTGAAAACATATTTTTTGACATTTAAAAAAATATCTAATTTACATAATTATTCACACTCTTGAGTCAATACATGTTAGAATCACCTTTGGCAGCGATGTCAAGCATACACATAACATGATGAGGGACCACCAAGCTTAAACATATGGAGAGTGGTACTCAGTGATGTGTTGGATTTGCCCCAAACATTTTGTATTCAGGACATCAAGTTAATTTCTTTGTCACACTTCTTGCAGATTTACTTTAGTGCCTTCTTGCAAACATGATGCACGTTTTGGAATATTATTATTCTGTAATGGCTTTCTTCTTTTCACCCTGTCATTTAAATCAAATCAAATTGTATTTGTCACATGCACCGAATACAACAGGTGTAGACCTTACAGTGAAATGCTTACTTACAAGCCCTTAACCAACATTGCAGTTTTAAGAAAATCCCTAAAAAGGTAAGAGATAAGAATAACAAATAATTAAAGAGCAGCAGTAAATAACAATAGCGGGGCAATATACAGGGGGTACCGGTACAGAGTCAATGCGTCAATGTGCAGGGGGCACCAGTGCCGAGGCAATTATGTACATGTCGGTAGAGGAGTTATTATTATTAAAGTAGAAAATAACAGAGAGAAGCAGTGGCGTGGGGGGGGGGGGGGNTGTAGTGCCTTGCAGTTGGAGGCCGAGCAGTTGCCATACCAGGCAGTGATGCAAGCCGTCAGGATGCTCTCAATGGTGCAGCTGTAAAACCTTTTGAGGATCTGAGGACTGAGGACCCACGACCCAATAGGTTAGTATTGTGGAGTAACTACAAGGTTGTTGATCCATCGTCAGTTTTCTCTTATCACAGCCATTAAACTCTGTAACTGTTTTAAAGTCACCATTGGCCTCATGATGAAATCCCTGAGCGGTTTCCTTGCTCTCCGGCAACTGAGTTAGGAAGGATGCCTGTACCTTTCTAGTGATTGGGTGTATTGATATCCATTCAAAGTGTAATTAATAACTTCATCATGCTCAAAGACATGTTGAATGTCTGCTTTTTACCCCCCCGGGTGCTGTTTGGGGTTTTAGGCTGGGTTTCTGTACAGCACTCTGTGACATCAGCTGATGTAAGAAGGGCTTCATAAATACATTTGATTGATTGATTGTCCCATTGCTGCAACTTCCGTATGGATTCGGAGGCGAAAGGTCGAGAGCCATGCGTCCTCCAAAACACGACCCTGCCAAGCCGCACTTCTTCTTGACACACTGCTTGCTTAACCCGGAAGCCAGCCGCACCAATGTGTCGGAGGAAACACCGTACAACTAGCGACCGTGTCAGTGTGCATGCACCCGGCCCACCACAGGAGTCGCTAGAGCGCGATGGGACAAGGACATCCAGTTCGGCCAAACCCTCCCCTAACCTGGACGACGCTGGGCCAATTGTACGTTACCTCATGGGTCTCCCAGTCGCGGCCGGCTGCGACACAGCCCGGGATAGAAGCCGGATCTATAGTGACTCCTCAAGCACTGCAGTGCCTTAGACCACTGTGCTACTCAGGAGGCCATGGTTTTTTTTGGGGGGGGGGGCAATTTTTTTTTAATAAAAAAAAGAAATACAGACCCTTTGCAATGAGACTCAAAATGGAGCTCAGGTGCATCCTGTTTCCATTGATCATCCTTGAGATGTTTCTACAACTTGATTGGAGTCCACCTGTGGTAAATTCAATTGATTAGACATGATTTGGAAAGACACACACCTGTCTATGTAACTACTTAGGGAGCAGTGGGGCAGTGTATAAAGTCAGAACATCTGCTGTCTCAGCCACTGCTTGTCACCAAGGGAGTACCCCAAGGGCTTCCCAAGTGTACAACGAAGACATCCAATGGTTCTTTTGTTAGAAAAAGTCATTTATTATATCCATAAATCTCTGTTTGGTTGGCGCATTATGTTCATAAAATACAGCGTCCACTCGCCCATTGAACCGTGAAGAGAACGCGTTCAACCTATACACTTGTCCAAGAACAATCAATCATTGATAATGTATCCTTAGGAACACTTTTATGTATATTTACTATAATATTTCAACCGGATTATAAACTGGACGATAGGAAAGGAAAAAAACAGAGGGCGCGCGAGCCCGTGAACGCGCATCCTCTTCTGTTTACATCCGATGACCACTTCGAAATTCTTCTTCTATTACCATCCAGAGCAACTAAACATCATCAAACACTGTCTAGAGACTGTCGACATCCAGTGGAAGCAATAGGTACCCCAATCTTACTCCTATGTATGTCTGTTTTCAATAGGGAGGGGTTCAAAATGAGGCAATGTGTCAAACACCTTTTCCAGGACAGAAATTCCTCGGGTTTTCGCCTGTTATATCAGTTCTGTTATACTCACAGACAATATTTTAACACTCTTAGAAACTTCAGAGTGTTTCCAAACCAATAGTACTAATTATGTGCATATCCTATTTTCTGGGCCTGAGTGGGAGGCATTTTACTTTGGGCACGCCAGACTCTCCAAAACCGTCACCTCGGGAGCCGCTCCCTAAGAAGATAAGGTCCACAGTTGACAGTGCATGTCAGAGCAAAAACCAAGCCATGAGGTCAAAGGAATTGTCCATAGAGCTCCGAGACAGGATTGTGTCGAGACACAGATCTGGGGAAAGGTACCATATCAGTTCTGTTATACTCACAGACAATATTTTAACACTCTTAGAAACTTCAGAGTGTTTCCAAACCAATAGTACTAATTATGTGCATATCCTATTTTCTGGGCCTGAGTGGGAGGCATTTTACTTTGGGCACGCCAGACTCTCCAAAACCGTCACCTCGGGAGCCGCTCCCTAAGAAGATAAGGTCCACAGTTGACAGTGCATGTCAGAGCAAAAACCAAGCCATGAGGTCAAAGGAATTGTCCATAGAGCTCCGAGACAGGATTGTGTCGAGACACAGATCTGGGGAAAGGTACCAAAACATTTCTGCAGCATTGAAGGTTCCCAAGCACACAGTGGCCTCCATCATTATTAAATGGAACAAGTTTGGAACCACCAAGACTCTTCCTAGAGCTGGCCGCTTGGCCAAACTGAGCAATCGGTGGCTCCCAAAAACAAAAAGCTCAAAAACAAAGAACAAATTACAATTACAAGTTAACTTAGTTTAAAAGAACACACCCTATTCTTTAATATGACACCACATTCATGTCAATAGGAATAACACTAATTTTGTCTTCCATTGTTTAAAGACACTTACTATCAAAATATGAATAACTCAACACAACAACAAAAAACATATGACCAGAGGACAATATTCAGAAAGTATTTCAAAACCCACACAAAGTAGCCTATTTGATTGACAACGATTCTTACTTCTGTAACAATGTAAAAATGCAAACAACTATTCAGACTTTCAAAATGTAGATAACCTCTCTCAGTAAGATTTAGCACAGACTAGGCCTGAAACAAAATGTAGATAACCTCTCTCAGTAAGATTTAGCACAGACTCTTTGCCCTACAGTACTACAGTACGTCCACTCCGGATGCACACAACACACCCTCTCTTGCGCCCCTTCAAACTTCACCAGGGAGTGGCCTGCTTTCAAATTATGAGTAACAACGGTTCACACCGCCTGCTGCCACACTCTTGGGTCCTCACTTCCTGCCACTGTAGCCATCACAAAGTGAATGCACACACCCTCAGGGTACCATACATAGGTAGCAATAGGCCATGCAACCACTTTGAGCAGCTATGTAGGTACATGCACTTTTCAGACCCAAATTCAACAAATGAGACAGACAAATTGCACAAAGTAAGCTGTGTGGTAAAAGTGTGAATGGTGAGACTTGGGGCAGATGCACTCCATGGAAACAAAGGCTCCCCTCTCTGGTGTACACTCCCTCTTCCTCCTCCTCTCCCTTCTCCTCTCCATGTTCCTCTCCCTCCACTCTCCTCTTCACACTCCTCTTCCTCCTCTCGCTCCACTCATCCCTGCTCTTCCTCCTTGCTCCACATCTCTATCCCACCAATCATCTCTAACTCCTCTTCCTCCCTGCCTTCTGCTGCTGAGCCCTGACTCTCCACATCACTTCCCTCACTTTCACTGACCTAGAGAAACAGAGAGAGAGAGAGAGAGAGAGAGAGAGACAGAGAGAGAGAAACAAATAGGATACAATGGTGGTCAGGATCATAATCTCTCTCTCTCTCTCCCTGTCTATTTTTCACTCACACATAGGCACACCTCTTAGGGGTTTCCATAATAAATTGTGTTTTACAGTTACAACACGCTATCATGGGTTGTTAATATGACTAGGATAATGCCTTTGGCTGCTGCAATACAATGAAAGAAAGTAAAAAATAAAAAATAAAACAATAGAACAGGAGAACGCATATGGAGGAAATCTATAAAATAATTGCCTCATAATTTCTATGGTGTGATTTTGGCTATAGGCTACTTTGAAGCAAGGTAAGACATGCCTCATAATATGAAGTAAAAACATCCAGGTTTCAAACAATTAAGGAACAGGGAAAATATAGCGATGCTAATGATACGCCTAACCTACTTCTGGTAGATGGAAAGGCTTTCCCAAAAACCTTATCAATTAAATGTTAACTAGCTATAAAGTAGCTTATGCCTACCTGGCAGAATGATATAATGATTATTTGCATCAATCCATTGGGCATTTGTTTTGCAAACTCCATCTCATCTCAGAAACACTGCTAACCTAACAACAATGCTAGGTGTCTGCTCACTTAAATTAAAGGGTAACTACACAAAAAATTTTAATCTTCGATTTTCCAAGAACTCAAAAGTGATCTCCTGATGTGGTTTAAGTTTTGTTATGGACTTATAACATCCAATTTTGTTGTTTTTATATAAAAAAAAGTGTGACTTAGAGCGAAAACCTGGAAAAAATATGAAAGAAATATGAAACCTGTGAATTTCTGACTCAAACCTGTGAGTTGACAGCCTAATTGTGTCAATGGTATGACGCTGGAGAGGAGGAGCAAGTACGGGGAGTAAAACATTTAATAGGGAACGGACATAGAACGAGACACGGGTAACACAGACAAATAACAATCAATGCAGCAGGGGGGAACAGAGCTGGGGAACTGACAAATATAGGGGAGGTAATAAACAGGTGTTTGAGTGAGTCCAGGTGAGTCCAATATCGCTGATGCGTGTGATGAGGGAAGGCAGGTGTGCGTAAATGATGGTGACAGGAGTGCGTAATGCAGGGCAGCCTGGCGCCCTCGAGCACCAGGGGGAAAGAGCGGGAGCAGGCGTGACTGTACCCCCCCCTCTAGAGGCGCCACTCGAGATCACAACGTAATTATATTATGATCGCTACATACAGTGAGGGGAAAAAGTATTTGATCCCCTGCTGATTTTGTACGTTTGCCCACTGACAAGGTCCCCTGCTCAAAAAAGCACATATACATGCCCGTCTGAAGTTTGCCAATGAACATCTGAATGATTCAGAGGACAACTGGGTGAAAGTGTTGTGGTCAGATGAGACCAAAATGGAGCTCTTTGGCATCAACTCAACTCGCTGTGTTTGGATGAGGAGGAATTCTGCCTATGACCCCAAGAACACCATCCCCACCGTCAAACATGGAGGTGGAAACATTATGCTTTGGGGGTGTTTTTCTGCTAAGGGGACAGGACAATTTCACCGCATCAAAGGCACGATGGACAGGGCCATGTACTGTCAAATCTTGGGTGAGAACCTCCTTCCCTCAGCCAGGGCATTGAAAATGGGTCGTGGATGGGTATTCCAGCATGACAATGACCCAAAACACACGGCCAAGGCAACAAATGAGTGGCTCAAGAAGAAGTACATTAAGGTCCTGGAGTGGCCTAGCCAGTCTCCAGACCTTAATCCCATATAAAATTTGTGGAGGGAGCTGAAGGTTCGAGTTGCCAAACGTCAGCCTCGAAACCTTAATGACTTGGAGAAGATCTGCAAAGAGGAGTGGGACAAAATCCCTCCTGAGATGTGTGCAAACCTGGTGGCCAACTACAAGAAACGTCTGACCTCTGTGATTGCCAACAAGAGTTTTGCCACCAAGTACTAAGTCATGTTTTGCAGAAGGGTCAAATACTTATTTCCCTCATTAAAATACAAATCAATTTATAACATTTTTCACGTGTTTTTCTGGATTTTTTTGTTGTTATTCTGTCTCTCACTGTTCAAATAAACCTACCATTAAAATTATAGACTGATCATTTCTTTGTCAGTGGGCAAACGTACAAAATCAGCAGGGGATCAAATACTTTTTTCCCTCACTGTAACAAAAGTTGTTTTGTCGAGATCACGAGATGAACTCTATAAACAGGAGTGGATGTTTTGGTGATAGATTGACAGTATGGCTGAGGCGGCAGAGCCCATGGTGGATCAGCACATGCGTTTTTATAGATTGGTACATTTCATGTTAACATCATGCTTTCATTTATGTTTGGAGCTAATTATCAGTTTATAAGTTAGAATGTTAGCAAGCTAAATGTCCCTTACCTTGAGCTAAGAGCTTGTGGGGCAGCTAAGCCCTCGTGGGGCATTTAAGCCCTGAAAAATGCCTGACCGGCAGCCTGTCTCCCAGGCTGTTTCTCACCCCCAAGACTACTGCCAATTGCATGCAAGCAACCAAGCAGATAACTTGGCTAATCTTGCGAGTGAGCTAGTTAGCTAGGTAGTCTTGTTATCTCTACTGGTTGTTAACTTGGATAACTGATATGTGTATAATTGTAAGGGACACTTCATGTTTTATGGATAATATTGAAATTAGTAGTAGTAGTCTTGTTGGCTAGCTAGCTAGCCGATCAGATTCAATAGCAGCCTCAGAGGCTGATAAGTCAGGATGCTGCCTTGTAGGCAGTCTGCAAGGAGCCTTACATATGGAACAGCCTACAAGGCATCATCCTGATTTATCAGCCTCTGAGGTTGCTATTGAATCTGATCGGCCTGGCTAGCTAGCTAGCCAAGAAGACTACCTAGCTAACTACCTAGCTCACAATACTGGCCAAGTTAGCTGCGTTGATCCTTGCATGTGATTGGTTGTGTATAATATGTCCTCTCTGGACCTGGGACACCAGGTGGGTGCAATTAATAATCAGAAAAAACCAGCAGGCTACGGACCTCGTAGGCCAGGGTAACCCTCTCGCCGGCCTCGTCTGATACCAGTTGAAAAAATTTATAGAAGTATATATGGAGACTGAAGTGGCAAAAATAAGGGGTTAAATACATGTAAAAAAATCTTTCTTATATCTCTCAGAAATAGGAGAGAGACTTCAGAACAAACTTCCTTTAGATTTTCTGGGGGGACTATCTGTTGTTCCATGTAGTGAATCTGTTATTCAATGAGTTTGTATGGGCTAATAGCAGTAAGGCCAAATAAAATTTTAATCAAATAATTTTTCATCAAAGCATTTGGTTGATGCTTCAAGGGGTCTTAAAATTCAAATCAAATAGCAAAATGATCCTTGGTATGACCTTTTTAACCTCTACAGGATTGGTGTTCCCCCCACGGGACGGTTAAGCTAACGTAGGCGAATGTGATTAGCATGAGGTTGTAAGTAACATGAACATTTCCCAGGACATAGACATATCTGATATGGGCAGAAAGCTTAAATTCCTGTTAATAAATCTACACTGTCCAATTTACAGTATCTATGACAGTGAAAGAATACCATGCTATTGTTTGAGGAGAGTTCACAATTATGAACTTGAAAATGTATAAATAACCAATTAGGCACATTTGGGCACTCTTGATACAGCATTTTGAACAGATAGACAATGGTTCATTGGATCAGTCTAAAACTTTGCACATACACTGCTGCCATCTAGTGGCCAAAATCTAAATTGTGCCTGGGCTGGAATAAAACGTTATGGCCTTTCTCTTGCAAGATGACTGTACAAAAAAATTATATTTTACCAGATCTAATGTGTTATATTCTCCTACATTAATTTCACATTTCCACAAACTTCAAGGTGTTTCCTTTCAAGATGGTGGCAGGTAGCCTAATGGTTAGAGCGTTGGACTTGTAACCGGAGGGTTGCAAGTTCAAATCCCCGAGCTGACAAGGTAAAAATCTGTTGTTCTGCCCCTGAACAAGGCAATTAACCCACTGTTCCCTGGGTGCCGAAGATGTCGATTAAGGCAGCCCCCAGCACCTCTCTGATTCAGAGGGGTTGGGTTAAATGTGGAACCGGTTTAAATTGTACCGGGCAGATGGCGTTGTGTGGGTGAGCAGTTTGCTGATGTCAACGTTGTGAACATGGTGGTGTGGGCATGCATAAGCTACGGACAATTGCATTTTATCGACGGCAATTTGAATGCACAAAGATACCGTGACGAGATCCTGAGAACCATTGTCATGCCATTCATCCGCCACCTTCATGTTTCAACATGATAATGCACCAGAAATGATTTGATAATTAGATAAAACGGCTGCATTGGACCTTTAAAGAATGTTTTCAACAGATGCTACTACAGCACATATTTCCCCTGTTCTGCCGAGGATGACTGTGCATTCCAGAGTGGCCATGTTCATTCCCCCAGAGCCGGACTGACCTCGTTTCACCTACAGTAGCATGACTCCGCTGTAATCTTGAACGTCTCCTGTCGGGGTCTCGTGTTTATGATGTCACAAAGGCCAGTCGGTCATGTTTGTTTACAGTCACTCTCCTGTAGAAAGTTGTAGGCTATTCAAGCCCGTCCTTGTAAATGAGTGTGTCCAATCTACCCACTGTGTTTCATTAAGAACAGACCACATCAATCAGGGGCTGAACTTTAAAGTCCAGGTCCCTGCGCCCTATGTGCTACTTCAGGGAACATGGCACAGTAAAGAACCTCACACCACACCAGCGCTAACAAACTTAACACCGGCCCTGTAGTTGCAGACCACACATCCAGACCTCTGGTCATAGACCACATGTGAGACCTCATGAAATCTCATAGCAGACCACACCGTAGACCTCACACCTGTCACTCAGCCACCAGACACTCATCCACTTCATACAGTCCAAGATGAAGCAGCACCACTGGAGCTGACTGGCCTGGCGCTCCTCAACGAATCCCAGATGCAGACACCAGAAAGGACCTCACCCATACAACTACCTTCCCAAGCCAAACCCACCCACACTGCTCCAACACAGATCTACATCCCTCACTTCTGAGACATGACTGACATTTTCACACCAATGACTCCTATCACTCCCACTAAGATCTGAGAAATCGGATCCCATCGCTGCCACTAGTTTACATTTCACCATTCAAATAATTTTTTCTCACATAACTCTCAATGTATGTGACTCTTCACAATAGTTTGGATGAAAATAAGGCAGTTTACATCTATGCTCCAAGAACCACCTTCCATCATATCCTTTCTTTCATGCTCACAGATCTAAGAGGACTTGAATTTTGAGAAAGACATGGTGGAGACCAACAGAGTTATTTCATCTATTAGTGGTTATGGAGACAAGGACAGAGTGACAATAAGTATTCCAACACAAGCAATGTTTGGTGTACAGTAATCATATGGTCCTTACCATATGAATACTTAATCAAAAAAGTAATCAACAGATGCAGTATAAATCTTTAATGTTATAGTTATTCTCTTGAGGGACTAGCTTTCTGAGAAAGCAGCACTCACTGTTGGGAAAAAGAAACAGTGACTATGTTTCACCCAGAGGTCTTCATCTCTTTATATTAGGCTGGCAATGTCCCAGCTCCCCCTCTGTCTAAATAAAAAAAACGTGAAACATAATATTTCTTCCCATTCAGCCCAAGTTAATTTGATGAGATTCAGCTTTGGTAATATTAGTGTGGTGACAGCATGGGGATTAATCAGTGCATTAACCTCTACAGGATCGTATCTCCCCCCATGGGATGGTTGTGCTAACGTAGGCTAATGTGATTTGCATGAGTTTGTAAGTAACAAAAACATTTCCCAGGACATAGACATATCTGACATGGGCAGAAAGCTTAAATTATTTTTAATCTAACTGCACTGTCAAATTTACAGTAGCTATTACAGTGAAAGAATACCATGCTATTGTTTGAGGAGAGTGCACAATTATGAACTTGAAAATGTATTAATAAACCAATTAGGCACAGTCTTGAACAGAATTGCAATTGTTCATTAAATCAGTCTAAAACTTTGCACATACACTGCTGCCATCTAGTGGCCAAAATATAAATTGCGCCTGACCTGGAATAGTACATTATAGCCTTTCTCTTGCATTTCAAAGATGATGAGAGGAAAAAGGAAAAATAATGCATATTTTTTTTTCTTTGTATTATCTTTTACCAGATCTAATGTGTTATATTCTCCCACATTTAATTTCAAATATCCACAAACTTCAAAGTGTTTCCTTTCAAATGGTATCAAGAACATGCAGTAGGTGTGTCCAAGCTATTTAAGCTAATGCATATCCACGCTTCAGGTCCTGAGCTACAGGCAGTTTGATTTGGGTATGTCATTTTAGGCTAAAATTGAAAAAAATTGTCCCATCCTTAAGAGGTTTTTAACAGCATTTTGGCATCACAGAGCTGGACTCACAGGTGGATGGTGCCTTAACATCTAAATGTAATAGTTTATCTGAGTATTGCAAATACGTTTTCAACACTCAGTTTTGTAATAAATAACTCAAATGTATTAATACATTAAGATGTTGAGTGATTTTTATTTATCCCTATTTGATTGATCATTGAAATAATATCAGTAAAGCATGTACTAAGCCTAAAAAGCAGATATCATTCTTAGGAGATACCTCAGGCACAAATTGTTTGGTGATCTTGTAACAAAAAGTCAATAAAATACAATTTATAATTGAGTCATGCTAATTGAGTCATGCTATTACAACTACTACTATTTCCCATTGACAACCTCCAGACATGTTGCATCACGCCTTTCCTCGTGCCACATGTCACACACCTAATCTAACACTAACCCATTTGTTTCCATTTTAATATGAACGTCACACTGCTTGTGACTCACACACATACACAGATCTCCTCTTGACCTTGTGCCCCAAAAATGTTTGGTCTCCATGGTGAGCTTGTTTTGAGACACGGGCTACTGAGGCACACTCCAGAGCTCAATGACATAACAAAGGTGGTTTAGACTCTTTATGTGGCTAAGTGAGGCTTTACTTGGGAACATCCATCAGGCTACCGTGTCTTTAACTTAACAGACAGTAGCTGTGACCATTTGGCCTACTAAAGTCATGATTAGGGCTAGGTATTCTCTTGCGAATGTGACCTTATCTGGATTCAGGAAAAACTCCTGGCCCTTTAGTCATGACAGCTGACTCACTTGAACATCTTGATGTATGTAAAAGTATCCAATTCCACCTTGGTAACATATTAGCTTTTTGTCATAAACTCAAGTGGTAGACTTCATGAAACAAAGTATAAGTCATTCTAGACAAGCAGTCTGTTTCCACTAAGATATTCAAAGTTATTTGAATTTTCTGTCAAGATCCATCATATCCCATGAGATCAATCTGATATGAAAAATCAGTACGTACGTGAACAAAATATCAAACTGGATCAAGATATTTGTCATAATAATAAACAGGTGTTGGGCATGCTTCAGCTTGAAAGAAAGAAAAAAATCACTGAGATATTTATAATAGATTTTCCTTGTGTGCTGTGTTTCAAATGGGTCACAAGGTTTGAGTTGAATTGCAAATTATGTATTTACAGTGCATTTGGAAAGTACTCAGACCACTTGACTTTTTCCACATTTTGTTACGTTATTCTAAAATTGATTGAATAGTTTTTTTACCCTCATCAATCTACATACAATACCACATATTGACAAAGCAAAATCAGGTTTTATGCATTTTTGCGAATTTATTACAAATAAAAAACTGAAATATCACATTTACATAAGACACTTTACTCAGTACTTTGTTGAAGCACCTTTGGCAGCGATTACATTTATTTAACCTTTATTTAAATAGGCAAGTCAGTTACGAACAAATTCTTACTTACAATGATGGCCTACCCCAGCCAAACCTGGACGACGCTGGGCCAATTGTACACCGCCCTATGGGACTCCCAATCACGGACGGTTGTGATACAGCCTGGAATTGAACCAGGGTCTGTAGTGACGCCTCTAGCACTGAGATGCAGTGCGTTCGACCGCTATGCCACTCAGGAGCCTAAGTCTACATCCTCGAGTCTTCTTGGGTATGACGTTACAAGCTTGGCACACCTGTATTTGGGGAGTTTCTCCCATTTCTTCTCTGCAGATCCTCTCAAGCTCTGTCAAGTTGGATGGGGAGTGTCGCTGCCTGCGTATTTTCAGGTCTCTCAAGAGATGTTAGATCGGGTTCAAGTCCGGGCTCTGGCTGGGCCACTCAAGGACATTCAGAGACTTGTCCCGAAGCCATTCCTGCATTGTCTTGGCTGTGTGCTTAGGGTCCTGCTGGAAGGTGAGCATTCACCCCAGTCTGAGGTCCTGAGCGGTCTGGAACAGGTTTTCATCAAGGATCTCTCTGTACTTTGCGCCGTTAATCTTTCCTTCGATCCTGACTAGTCTCCCTGCCGCTAAAAAACATCCCCACAACATAATGCTGCCACCACCATGCTTCACCGTAAGGATGGTGCCAGGTTTCCTCCAGATGTGACGCTTGGCATTCAGGCCAAACAGTTCAATCTTGGTTTCATCAGACCAGAGAATCTTGTTGCTCATGGTCTGAGAGTCCTTCAGGTGCCTTTTGGCAAACTCCAAGTGGGCTGTCATGTGCCTCTTACTGAGGAGTGGCTTCCGTCTGGCCACTCTACCATAAAGGACTGATTGGTGGAGTGCTGCAGAAATGGTTGTCATTCTGGAAGGTTCTCTCATCGCCACAGAGACAGTCTGGAGCTATGTCAGAATGACCATCGGGTTCTTAGTCACCTCCCTGACCAAGGCCCTTCTCCCCTGATTGCTCAGTTTTGCCAGGCAGCCAGCTCTAGGAAGAATCTTGGTGTCTCCCGACCCACCCGTCTCAGTCTCCAGTATCTATACTGCAATTGTCTATGTGCTGGGTGGCTACAGTCAGTCTGTTATATCTGGAGTAATTCTCCTGTCTTATCTGGTGTCCTGTGTGATTTTAAGCATGCTCCCTCTAATTCTCTCTCTCTCCCTCCCCTCCCTGGGGGACCTGAGCCCTAGGATCATTCCTCAGGACTACCTGGCCTGATGATTCCTGGCTGTCCCCAGTCCACCTGGTCTTGCTGCTGCTCCAGTTTCAACTGTTCTACCTGAGGCTATGGAACCCTGACCTGTTCACCGGACATGCTACCTTGTCCGGGACCTGCTGTTTTCGACTCTCTCTACTGCACCTGCTGTCTTGACCTCTGAATGCTCGGCTATGAAAAGCCAACTGACATTTACTCCTGAGGTACTGAACTGTTGCACCCTCTAAAACCATGATTATTATTTGACCCTGCTGGTCATCTATGAACATTTGAACATCTTGAAGAACAACCAGGCCTTAAATGGCCATGTACTCTTATAATCTCCACCCGGTACTGCCAGAAGACGACTGGCCACCCCTCAGAGCCTGGTAACCCACCAGGTGTCTTCCTAGGTTCCTGCCTTTCTAGGGAGTTTTTCCTAGCCACCACACTTCTACATCAAATCAAATCAAATTTTATTTGTCACATACACATGGTTAGCAGATGTTAATGCGAGTGTAGCGAAATGCTTGTGCTTCTAGTTCCGACCATGCAGTAGTATCTAACAAGTAATCTAACAATTTCACAACAACTACCTTATACACACAGTGTAAAGGAATGAATACGAGTATGTACAGATGAGCGATGGCTGACCGGCATAGGCAAGATGCAGTAGATGGTATAGAGTACAGTGTATACATGTGAGATGAGTAGTGTAGGATATGTAAACATTATATAAATGGCATCGTTTAAAGTGGCTAGTGATACATTTATTACATCCACTTTTTAATTATTAAAGTAGCTAGAGATTTGAGTCGATGGCCGAATGGCATAGGCAAGATTCAGTAGATGGTATAGAGTACAGTGTATACATTTGATATGAGTAATGTCGGATATGTAAACATTATATACAAAATTGTTTAAAGTGGCTAGAGATTTAAGTCAGTATGTTGGCAGCAGCCACCCAATGTTAGTGGTGGCTGTTTAACAGTCTGATGGCCTGCATTGCTTGCTGTTTGGGGTTTCAGGCTGGGTTTAGCATAGCACTTTGTGACATCTGCTGTTGTAAAAAGGGCTTTATAAATACACTTGATTGATTGATTGCTTCCAATATTGTTCCACTGAAGAATGATGGAGGCCATTGTGTTCTTGGGGACCTTCAAAGCTGCAGAAATGTTTGGTACCCTTCCCCAGATCTGTTCCTCAACACAATCCTGTCTCGGAGCTCTAAGTACAATTCCTTCGTTCTCATGGCTTGATTTTTCTCTGACATGCACTGTCAACTGTGGGACCTTATATAGACAGGTGTGTCCCTTTCCAAATCATGTCCAATCAATCGAATTTACCACAGGTGGACTCCAATCAAGTTGTAGAAAAATCTCAATGATGATCAATGGAAACAGGATGCTCCTGAATGCAATTTCGAGTCTCATAGCAAAGGGTTTGAATACTTATGTAAATAAGGTATTTCTGTTTAAAAAAAATTAGACATTTGCAAAAAATGTAAAACCTGTTTTTCACTTTGTCATTATGGGGTATTGTGCATAGATTGATGAGGATTTTTTTTTTTTTATCATTTTTAGAATCAGGCAGTAACATAACAAAATGTGAAAAAGGGAAGGGGTCTGAATACTTACCAAATGCACTGTATAGCTATATTTTATCTTATTTTTGAGCAACAGCCATATTTGTTCCCCTCGGACCGGTCAAAGATAGCGTATATTATTACGCTAATGACGGGAAGGGCACTCTCCTGGTCTTCGGCAGTTTGGGAGCAACAATCCGCCATTTGTCGTCATCTGGAAGATTTCATGGCAGAGGTGAGGAAGGTGTTCGATTCTCCGGTATCCGGGAGAGATGCTGCCCGAAAACTACTTGAATTACGTCAAGACTCCCGTAGTGTGGCAGACTACACAATAGATTTTCACACGTTGGCCGCCGAGAGTGCCTGGAATCCGGAGTCCCTATTCGATATCTTCCTTCACGGACTTTCAGAGGAAATAAAAGACGAGCTAGCTGCTCGGGAGTTACCACTGGGCCTCAATTCCCTTTTCGCCCTTACTCTTAGGATTGATGGGTGTCTAGGGGAACGCAGGAGTGAGAGGACTTGGGCACACTCGTTCATACGCCACTGCTCGTTCATCTCCGAAGGAATCCCGAAGTCCCCGAAGGCTCTATTTCCGAGAAGACCCGAAGCCACCCGAGTTCCCTCAAGAATCATCGACGACGGGTGAGTCAGATACACCGGAACCTATGCAACTGGGCAGATTAATGCCTAGGGAACGTTCACATAGGCTAAGTTCCAACAGTTGTCTGTACTGTGAGGCTGCAGGACATTATACAGCCACCTGCCCGGTTAAGAGACCTATTTCTTTAGTAGGTACAAGTACTCTGGTGAGCCAGACTGGGAATCCTCTAATTCCCATCAACTGCACACCCTTTTTTGTGATACTGCTGTGGGGAGACCAGTCTAAGTCTCTCCAGGTGCTCATTGACTCTGGGGCCGATGAGGGTTTATGGATGCTACCCTAGTTTCTGAACTAGGTATCCCCACTCAACTCCTCTCTGTTCCCATGGACGCTAGAGCACTGGACAGCCGCTCCATTGGTAGAGTTACCCACAGCACTGTTCCTGTTAATCTGCAGGTTTCAGGAAATCACAGTGAGGCTATACAGCTTCTCCTCATTGAATCCCCCCATGTTCCTGTTTTTGGATTTTCTTGGCTCCAAAAACACAACCCCGTTATTGACTGGACCACGAGTTCAATTCTGGGTTGGAGTCCGTTATGTCATTCCCATTGCCTCAAAGCAGCGCAGCCTTCCCCGAGACGGCATCCTCAGGGCTTAAGTCAAGCCTCGGATTTCTCTGCCATCCCCACAGAGTACCATGACCTTCTGGAGGTCTTCAGCAAGGCACGGGCTACGTCTCTTCCCCCGCATCGTCCCTTCGATTGTGCCATTGACCTTCTCCCAGGCACCACACCGCCTCGTGGTCAGCTATATTCCCTATCCAGCCCGGAAACCAAGGCCACGGAGGTGTATATTGAGAACTCTCTGGCAGCTGGAGGCATCCATCCTTCTGCATCCCCTGCTGGCGCAAGGTTTTTCTTTGTGGAAAATAAGGACAAGACCCTACATCCGTACATTGACTACCGGGGCCTTAGTGACTTAACGATCAAGAATCATTACCCCCTGCCACTCCTCTCCTCGGCTTTCAAACCTCTCCAAGGGGCTACCATCTTCTCCAAGCTGGACCTTCAGAATGCCTACCGCCTGGTTCGGATACGCGAAGGCGATGAGTGGAAGACAGCCTTCAACACTGCCAGTGGACATTATGAGTACCTGGTCATGCCGTTTGGACTCACCAACCTCCTGGAGGAAGCCCTGGTAAACGATGTGCTCCGGGACAATAGTTTTGTGTTCGTCTACATCGACGACATCTTGTTTTTTTTCCCCTTCTGCCCAAGAACACGTCCTCCATGTTCGACAACTCCTTCAGCACCTCCTGGAGAACCAGTTATTTGTGAAATCAGAGAAATACGAGGTCCACTGTTCTACCCTCTCCTTCCTAGGATATGTTTTTGCTGAAGGAAATGTCCGGATGGACCCGGAAAAGTTGGCCCCCAGTGGAAAAGTTGGCCCCCAGTGGATTGGCTCCAACCTACGTCCAGGGTGCAGCTACAACGTTTCCTGGGGTTTGCCAATTTCTACCGGCGTTTCATTCGAAGCTACAGCACCCTGGCGGCCCCCCTCTCTGCACTCACTTCTCTCAAGGTATCGTTCACATGGTCCCAAGCGGGTGACAGAGCCTTTGTGGCCCTGAAGCATCGGTTCACTAGAGCCCCCATCCTCATCCATCCAGACCCGTCCTGTCAGTTTGTTTTTGAGGTCGTTGGCATGGGGGCTATCCTGTCCCAGCGATCCGTCCAGGACCAAAAGCTCCATCCCTTCCTGTCCCATCGTCTCAACTCTGCAGAAAGAAACTACAACGTGGGTAACCGAGAACCCCTTAGCTGTCAAGATGGCACTGGAGGAGGGCAGACACTGGCTGGAGGGAGCAGAACATCCGTTTTTGGTTTGGACCGACCACAAGAATTTGGAATATCTCCACACAGCCAAACACGGGGTCTCGCCCTGTGCCCTTATAGTTTAGACATTTTTGCAAATTAATAAAAAATTAAAGTTTAAAAGGTCTTGAGCAATAATTATTCAACCTCCATTGTTATGTCAAGCCTAAATAAGTTCAGGAGTAAAAATGTGCTTAACAAGTCACATAATAAGTTGAATGGACTCACTCTGTGTGCAATAATAGTGTTTAACATGATTATTTTTATGACTACCTCATGTCTGTATCCCACACAGACAATTATCTGTAAGGTCCCTCAGTCAAGCAGTGGATTTCAAACACAAATTCAACCACAAAAAACAGGGAGGTTTTCCAATTCCTTGCATAGAAGGGCACCTATTGGTGATGGGTTAAAAGAAAAAAAGCAGACATCCCTTTGAGCATGGTGAAGTTATTAATGACACTTTGGATGGTGTATCAATATACCCAGTAACTACAATGATACAGGCATCGATCCTAACTCCGTTGCCGGAGAGAGAGGAAACCACTCAGGGATTTCACCATTAGGCCAATGGTGACTTAAAATAGTTACAGAGTTTATTCGAAAACTGAGAATGGATTAGAAACATTGTAGTTACTCCACAATACAAACCGAATTGACAGTGTGAAAAGAAGGAAACATGTACAGAATAAAATATATTCCTAAACATGCATCCTGTTTGCAACAAGAGTAATACTGCAAAAAATGTGGCAAAGCTTTTTTTCCTGAATACAAAGTGTTGTATTTAAGCCAGAATACAATACGACACATTACCGAGTATCACTCTCAATATTTTCAAGCATAGTGGTGGCTGCATCATGTTATGGGTATGCTTGTAATTGTTAAATGACTGGGGAGTTTTTCAAGATAAAAAATAAATGGTATAGAGCTAAACACAGGCAAAATCCTAGAGGAAAACTTGATTCAGTCTGCTTTCCAGCATGCACTGGGAGATGAGCTCACCCTTCAGCAGGACAATAACCTAAAACACAAGGCCAAATCTACACTAGAGTTGCTTACCTAATAGACAGTGAATGTTCCTGAGTGGCCAAGTTACAGTTTTGATTTACATCTGCTTGAAAATCTATGGCAAGACCAGAAAATGGTTGTCTAGCAATGATCAACCAATTTGACAGAGTTTTAATTAAAGAAAAACCCTTGAATGAGTAGGTGTGTCCAAACTTTTGACTGGTACTGTAGGTATTTGTTTTAGTTTTTATATATTTTATTTTACAAATGGTAGAATGTTTCTTTCACTTTGACATTACAGAGTATTTTGTGTAGATTGTTGACTTTTCTTTCTTCAATTAAATCCATTTTAATCCCACTTTAACACAACAAAATGTGGAAAAAGTCAAGGGGTGTGAATATTTGAAACTTGATTATACCTTCTTAGCTCCTGAAGGGATAAAATAAGTTATATTGAATACTAACCCGATAGGCACAATCTCTTCCCTAATTACCCACTCCCATCCCATTCCAATTCACTATTTCCCAAACCCCATCAACGACTCCATCGACCTTACCAAACAAAAAGCTTATTTTCCAGTATGAATCATGTGAGACGGTGTGAGACTAACGTCAGAAGGCAGCCTAATTGATGGGTGATTAGGTTGGATGCGGGTTCCCCCTGTTACACTGCTAAATAAAAATCAAATCAAGTCTGTCACTCAACCTGTCACTCAATGCACTGTTGTGCCTTCTTCACCACACTGTCTGCGTGGGTGGGCCACTTCAGTTTGTCCGTGATATGTATGTAGAGGAACTTAACTTTCCACCTTCTCCACTGCTGTCCCGTTGAGGTGGATAGGGGGGTGCTCCCTCTGCTGTTTCCTGAAGTCCACGATCACCTCCTTTGTTTTGTTGACATTGAGTGACAGGTTGTTTTCGTGACACCACACTCCGAGTCCCTCACCTCCTCCCTATAGGCTGTCTCATCGTTGTTGGTAATCAAGCCTGCTACTGTTGTGTCATCTGCAAACTTGTTGATTGTGTTGTAGGCGTGCATGGCCACGCAGTATATGGGTGAACAGGGAATACAGGAGGGGGCTGAGCACACACTGTTGTGTGGCCCCAGTGTTGAGTGTTGAGGATCAGCGAAGTGGAGATGTTGGTTCCTACCTTCACCACCTTGGGGTGGCCCATCAGGAAGTCCAGGACCCAATTGCACAGGGCGGGGTTGAGACCCAGGGCCTCAAGCTTAATGATGAGCTTGGAGGGTACTATGGTGTTGAATGCTGAGCTGTAGTCAATGGACAGCATTCTTATATAGGTATTCCACTTGTCCAGGTGGGATAGGGCACTGTGCAGTGTGATGGCGATTGCATCGTCTGTTGACCTGTTGGGGCGGTACACAAATTGAAGTGGGTCTAGCGTGACAGGTATTGTGGAGGTAATATGATCCTTGACTCTCAAAGCACTTCATGATGACAGAAGTGAGTGCTACGGGGCGATAGTCATTTAGTTCAGTTACCTTTGCCTTCTTGGGTACAGGAACAATGGTAGCCATCTTGAAGCATGTGGGGACAGCAGACTGGGATATGGAGAAATTTAATATTTCAGTAAACACACCAGCCAGCTGGTCTGTGCATGCTCTGAGGACGCGGCTAGGGATGCTGTCTGGGCCGGGAACAATGGTAGCCTTGTGAGGGTTAACTACTTACCGAGTGGTGGGGCGCTAGCTCGCTAGCTAGCGCCCCACTCCCGACACTACCCGGTGAAATGCAAGGTGCCAAATTCAAAATCCAAAAGTTGAATTATTAAACATTCATGAATATACAAGTGTTGCATAGTCATGCTTCTTGGCAATATCACAGCGTTGTCAGATTTCAAAAAGGCTTTACGGCGAAAGCACAACATTTGATTGTTTGAGGGTAGCACCTCCAATATTTCTGCATTAGCATAAATTCATAAACCATCGCGGTTCACACAAAACACATTTCACAGCGAAAACAAATCTCTTACCTTTTTGAAGAAATTCTGCTGAGTGCTTCCCAAGTGTCCAACGAAGACATCCAATGGTTATTTTTTTAGAAAAAGTCATTTATTATATCCATAAATCTCCGTTTGGTTGGCGCGTTATGTTCAGAAAATCCAACATCGAATCGGCCATTGGAACGTGAAGAGAACGCGTTCAAACATACCTATAAACTTTTCCTAAACAAATCAAATACCAGTTAAAATGCATCCTTAGCTATCCTTTTATGAATATTAGCGATAATATTTCACTCGGATGGTCACCTATACCTTATATAAGTAAAATAAAGTGGGGCGCACAGCCAGACTCGCGCCCGAGAAAACTTGTCGACATCTGAGCTACCTTGGCCATTTCCTGTATCTATTCGTTCTGTTTACTCCAATATCTCTGAGTCTTTGTATATAGACTGTTGACATCTAGTGGAAGCCATAGGTACTGCAGTCTCAGTCCTAGTTACAAATTGATTCAATAGGGAGTGTGTCAAACAGAGCAATAGGTCACCAGAAACTGATTTCCGGAAATATTTGTTTCGGGTTTTCGCCTACTAAATGAGTTCTGTTATACTCACAGACATTATGTTAACACTTTTAGAAACCCAGAGTGTTTCCTATCCAATAGTACTAATTATGTGCATATCCTATTGTCTGAGCCTGAGTGGCAGGCATTTTGCTTTGGGCACGCCAGACTCTCCAAAACCGTCACCTCACCTGCCGCTCCATAAGAAGCAATTTTATGCGTTTTATGAGACCCGCTTTGGTTATGGATTTATGCTAATGCATAAAATATGAGAGGGGCTATCCTCAAACAATCAAATGTTGTGCTTTCGCCATAAAGCCTTTTTGAAATCTGACAACGCTGTGATATTGCAAAGAATCAGAGCTTTTGATGACTATGCAACACTTGTATATTGATGAATGTTTAATAATTCAACTTTTGGATTTTGAATTTGGCGCCTTGCATTTCACCGGGTAGTGTCGGGAGTGCTAGCGCCCCACTGCTCCCTAAGTAGTTAAATGCTGTGGTTTGCGCTTTCAGTTTTGCGCGAATGCCGCAATCTATCCACGGTTTCTGGTTAGGATAGGTTTTAATAGTCACAGTGGGTACAACATCTCCTATGCACTTCCTTATAAACTCACTCACCGAATCAGCGTATAGACCGATATTATTCTCTGAGGCTACCCGGAACATGTCCCAGTCTGCGTGATCAAAACAGTCTTGAAGCGTGGATTCCAATTGGTCAGACTAGCGTTGAATAGTTCTCGTCACGGGTACATCCTGTTTGAGTTACTGCCTATAGGAAGGGAGCAAAATGGAGTTGTGGTCAGATTTGCCAAAGGGAGCGTGGGGGAGGGCCTTGTATGCATCACGGAAGTTAGAGTAGCAGTGATCTAGAGTTTTGCCAGCGCGAGTACTGCAATCACTTTGCTGTTAGTATTTAGTTAGCCTTGTTCTCAAATGTGCTTTGTTAAAATCCCTAGCTACAATAAATGCAGAATCAGGATATATGGTTTCCAGTTTGCATAAAGTCCAGTGATGTTCCTTGAGGGCCGTCGTGGTATCGGCTTGAGGGGGTATATACACGGCTGTGACAATAACCAACGAAAATTCTCTTGGGAGATAATACGGTCGGCATTTGATTGTGAGGAATTCTAGATAAGGTGAACAAAAGGACTTGAGTTCCTGTATGTTGTTACAATTACACCATGAGTCATTAATCATGAAACATACACACCCGCCCTTCTTCTTTCCGGAGAGTGCCAACTACCATGGCTGACCCCATAACATCATTCATATACTCCATAATTATAAAGCGTATGGCAATTTAATGATCATTGTAGGCACTCAATCAACTACCAATATACAGTTGAAGACGGAAGTTTACATACACCTTAGCCAAATACATTTCAACTCAGTTTTTCACAATTCCTGACATTTAATCCTAGTAAAAATTCCCTGTCTTAGGTCAGTTATGATCACCACTTTATTTTAAGAATGTGAAATGTTAGAATAATAGTGGGAATAATGATTTATTTCAGCTTTTACTTCTTTCATCACATTCCCAGTGGGTCAGAAGTTCACATACACTCAATTAGTATTTGATAACATTGCCTTTAAATTGTTTAACTCTTTAGGCAGCATCAGCAGTGGTGACGGTTTTGGAGAGTCTGGCGTGCCCAAAGTAAAATGCACATAATTAGTACTATTGGATGGGAAACACTCTGAAGTTTCTAAAACTGTTAAAATAAAGTTAATAATAATTTCTGTCCAGAATAATGTTTTTTGGTGACATTTCCTCCGTTTGATAGGCTTCCTTATGAAATCCATGTATAATAGCTCCCAGATTGCAGTACCTATGGCTTCCACTAGATGTCAACAGTCTTTAGACAGTGTTTGAAGGCTTTATCACTGAACAGAACCGAAAAGAAGAAGAAATAGTGAAGGCACCACGGATGTCAATAACGTTTCCTGGGCACGAAACCGTGAGCGCGCCCCACTTTATTTTCCTTTTATATCGTTTAGGATATCATCCGAGTGAAATATAATCATTAATATTCATAAAAGGATACGTAAGGATGCATTATAAATGAAATTTGATTTGTTTGGGCAAAGTTGATAGGTATAATTTGAACGCTTTCTCTTCACTGTACAACGGGCGACTCGACGGTGGATTTTCTGAACATAATGCGCCAACCAAACTGAGATTTATGGATATAATAAATGACTTTTTCTAACAAAAGAACCATTGGATGTCTTCCTTGGACACTTGGGATGCCCTCAGCAGAAGTTCTTCGAAAGGTAAGTGATTTATTTTAGCTCTTATATTGGTTTTGTGAGACCCGCGCTGGTTATGAATTTATGCTAATGCATACATATGAGAGGTGCTATCCTCAAACAATCAAATGTTGTGCTTTCGCCGTTAAGACTTTTTGAAATCAGACAACGCTGTGATATTGCCAAGAATCAGAGCTTTTGATGACTATGCAACACTTGTATATTGATGAATGTTTAAGAATTCAACTTTTGGATTTTGAATTTGGCGCCTTACATTTCACCGGGTAGTGTCGGGAGTGGGGCGCTAGCTTCCCACAATAAATTCGGTGAATTTTTGCCCATTCCTCCTGACAGAGCTTGTGTAACTGAGTCAGGTTTGTAGGCCTCCTTGCTCGCACACGCTTTTTCAGTTCTGCCCACTAATGTTCTATAGGATTGAGGTCAGGGCTTTGTGATGGCCACTCCAATACCCTGACTTTGTTGTCCTTAAGCCATTTTGCCACAATTTTGTAGTTGTGCTTGGGGTCATTGTCGATTTGGAAGACCCATTTGCGACCAAGCTTTAACTTCCTGACTGATGATGCTTCAATATATCCACATAAATTTCCTCCCTCATGATGCCATCTATTTTGTGAAGTGCACCAGTCCCTCCTGCAGCAAAGCACCCCCACAACATGCTGCTGCCACCCCCGTGCTTCACGGTTGGGATGGTGTTCCCTCGGCTTTTCCTCCAAACATTTCATCAGACCAGAGGACATTTCTCCAAAAAGTATGATCTTTGTCCCCATGTGCAGTTGCAAACCGTAGTCTGGCTTTTTTATGGCGGTTTTGGAGCAGTGGCTTCTTCCTTTCTGAGCGGCCTTTCAGGTTTTGTCGATATAGGACTCGTTTTACTGTGGATATACATACTTTTGCACCTGTTTCCTCCAGCATCTCCACAAGGTCCTTTGCTGTTGTTCTGGGATAGATTTGCACTTTTCGCACCAAAGTCCATTCATCTCTAGGAGACAGAATGCGTCTCCTTCCTGAGCGGTATGACGGCTGCGTGGTCCCATGGTGTTTATACTTGCGTACTATTGTTTGTAGAGATGAATGTGGTACCTTCAGGCGTTTGGAAATTGCTCCCAAGGATTAACCAGACTTGTAGAAGTCTACAATTTCTTTCTGAGGTCTTGGCTGATTTCATTTGATTTTCCCATGATGTCAAGCATAGAGGCACTGCGTTTGAAGGTAGGCCTTGAAATACATCCACAGGTACACCTCCAATTGACTCAAATGATGTCAATTGGCCTATCAGAATCTTCGAAAGCCATGACATAAATTTCTGGAATTTTCCAAACTGTTTAAATGCATAGTCAACTTAGTGTATGTGAACTTTTGACCCACTGAATTGTGGTACAGTGAATTATAAATGAAATAATCTGTCTGTAAACAATTGTTGGAAAAATGACTTGTGTCATGCACAAAGTAAATGTCCTAACCGACTTTCCAAAACTATAGTTTGTTAATTTTAACAAGAAATTTGTGGAGTGGTTGAAAAACGAGTTTTAATGACTCCAACCTAAGTGTACGTAAACTTCCGACTTCAACTGTAGTTGTTGGGGAATTGTTAGATTACTTGCTAGATATTATTCTACTGTCGGAACTAGAAGCACAAGCATTTCGCTACATTCGCATTAACATCTGTTAAGCATGTGTATGTGACAAATAACATTTTATTTGATTTTGTGTCTTGTTGATTTTGTTGCTTGTGTGATAAAAGAGCCAGGTTATCGGTGAAAGTTTTTTGTTTGGCATAATTTTTTTGTAAAAAATCGGAGTATCAGCACAATTCCGTTTCTGTGGAATTGCCCTCATCATCATTGCACTTTGACCTCACTTGGAGCTGTAGGTTGGAGCCTGTTACTGGAGACTAGAGTTAAGACCGATTGGAATTGGAATGTCAAGGTTCATGCAACTAGCTTCCATTCAAAACCAAATGTTGATTTAACAGAGTTGCTAGTGCTTTTGTTTAGCTTGGTAGAGGTATGAAGATCACAGAGTACAAATACCATTTGAACACCAGCATTATTCCAGGGTTATGAGTAACACCTCTCTATACTAGAACGACTCGTATGGTGTCTTGTCATCAATCGTTTCGAGGACACTTCTACTTACACCATTAGTCAGAAAAACAAGATGGAGATAGGGGTTTGAAGAAAGAAAAGCTGTTGCTTTGTTTTATTTCAATCTTAGCCCAATCTCATGTCTCTGAACTGAGCTCTGATACAACACACATGCGCACACACACACACACACACACACACACACACACACACACACACACACACACACATTGATTGTTCTTATTATGATGGAACTCCCCTCTCTTGTTCGATCCAGGAACGTATCCTAAAGTGTTTCATTAGTCAAACAAAAATGCTTTCAATGCTCCAATCATAAAGAACAGGGCCAAGCTATGAACATATGTAATTAAACCTTCCTCAAAGAAAGGCTTGTTTTCCATGGATGTGTCCCAAATGACACCCTATTCCCTATATATTACACTACTTTTGACCAAGACCCATATGGCTCTGAAAAGTAGTGCACTATGTAGGGAATAGAGTGCTATTTGGGATGCACTCCATCTCTCTCTCCTTCCAAACCAATGTCTGGAATCTCTAGATGTACATTGGTTTCTCAACATGGCTGAGGATGCCTCTTTTATTGCACTTGGACACGGCCTAGAAAAGGCCAATAAAATATATGATATTTTTTAGCTAACGAGCAGAATAATATTTCCCTAATAATTCTATAAATCAATGACTGAACCCTGCCGTGGATAGTGTGAATTGGAGTGACATTGAAGTGACGTGTGTCATCAGTAGGGGGGTGAGTTTTTACAGTTGCAGACAGATAGTGGCTGTGGTGCCCATTGTCACTACATGACACCTGCATTGTTGAAGATGAAATGGAATGTGTCACTGTTACAACCTGTCTCAGGGGGGACTAGTTTAATTTCACTCTGTGATGTACAGTTAGGGCTGTTGCAGTGACCGTATTACCTTCACACCGGCGCCCATGAGTCATGACCTCAGTCAAATTCCAAGTGATCATTGAGTCACGGTAATTTCCTCCTATGCGCTTTGTACATGAATAGCGCTGATGCGTTGGTAGTACCCAACTTCCTAATGACTGTCAGGTTGCTAATGGCCTTGTACTCAGCGCTCTATTTAAGCAATAAAGCCCGAGGGGGTGTGGTATATGGCCAATATACCACGGCTAAGGGCTGTTCTTACTCACGACACAACGCGGAGTGCCTGGATTCAGCTGTTAGTCGTGGTATATTGGCCATATACTACAAACCCCCGAGGTGCCTTAATGCTATTATAAACTGGTTACAAATGTAATTAGAGCTCTAAAAATAAATGTTTTGTCATACCTGTGGAATACGGTCTGATATACCACGGATGTCAGTCAATCAGCATTCAGGGCTCAAATCACCCAGTTTATAATATCCCTTTAATCATTCTGACATCAATGCAAATGCAATCAAAATCACATAAAAAAATTATCATCAAAACATTTTCCTGCTTTTAAAACTCATTGTGATGCTACATTGTTTGACCTCACTGTGATCGATACATTTGAAAAAAGAAGTTCAACAACAGGTTGAAACAGTGGAAAACATAGTTGTTGTGGATCTTGTTTCAAAGCCAAAAATAAACAGATTTAAGATGTGCCATTCAGGCCCAGAAAATACGATATGCACATATTTAGTACCATTGGATAGGAAACACTCTGAATTTTCTAAAAGTGTTAACATTTTGTCTGTGAGTATAACAGAACGGATATGGCAGGCGAAAACCCGAGGAATGTCTGTCCTGGAAAAAGTGGTTTTGACACATTACCTCATTTAGAACCCCTCCCTTATGAAAATGCCCATATAAGGGCATATGAATNTCCGGTTGAAATATTATACTATTTATACATAAAAGTGTTCCTAAGGATACATTTACAATTATGTTTGATTGTTCTTGGACAAGTTTATAGGTATAAGTTGAACGAGTTCTCTTCACGTTTCAATGAACGATTGGAGGCTGTATTTTCTTATCATAACGCGCCAACCAAACGGAGATTTACTTTTTCTAACAAAAGAACCATGGATTGTCTTCATTGGACACTTGGGAAGCCCTCAGCAGAAGTTCTTCAAAAGGTAATTGATTTGTTTTCGCTGTGAAATGTGTTTTCTGTGAACCGTGATAGCTTATGAATTTATGGTAATGGGAAAAATATATTAGGCTTCACGGCGAAAGCACAACATTTGATTGTTTGAGGGTAGCACCTCTAATATTTACACATTAGCATAAATCCATAACCCAACACGGGTCTCACAAAACGCATAAAATCGCTAATATAAAATCGCTTACCTTTGATGAACTTCTGCTGAGGGCTTCCCAAGTGTCCAACGAAGACAATCCATGCTTCTTTGGTTAGAAAAAGTCAGTTATTATATCCATAAATCTCTGTTTGGTTGGCGCGTTATGATCATAAACTCCACCGTTGAGTTGCCCATTGAACCTTGAAGAGAACACGTTCAAATTATACCTATACACTTTCTACAAACAAATCAAACATCATTTTTAATGTATCCTTAGGTATCCTTTTGGGTATATTTGCTGTAATATTTCAACCGGACGATAACGTGAACGATAGGAAAGGAAAATAAAGTGGTACGCGTTCACAATCTCGCGCGCGTCAAACCTTCCTCTCCCTATCCGTTCTGGTCACTGCTAGAATTCCCAGTCTTTGACTGTTGACTATTGACATCTAGTGGAAGCCATAAGTACTGCAGTCTCAGTCCTACATAAAGTTGTATGCAATAGGCACAATGGAGAAGATGCTCATTTACAAATAAAACTGAAAATCCGGATGGATTTTCCTCGGCTTTTCGCCTGCTATATCACTTCCGTTATACTCACATACATTATTTTAACACCCTTAGAAACTTCAGAGTGGTTCCTATCCAATAGTACTAATTATGTGCATATCCTATTTTCTTTGCCTGAGTGGCATGCATTTTACTTTGGGCACGCCAGACTCTCCAAAACCGTCACCTTGGGAGCCGCTCCCTAAGAAGTTAACCCTCTGTTATCCCCCATGTCCTTGTGTGTGATTGATTATTGTGCAGCCATTTCTTTCCGGCTGGTGCATTTGTTATATGCCTCACCTGTTTTGCGTTTGGCATGTTTGTTTGTATTTATGCGTTTAGCGTTTTACATGTATATTTGTTTGAGTAAAGTTTTTTGCTCACTCAGTACTGTTCTCCTGCGCCTGACTTTATGCACCAGCTACACAAGAGCCTGACACTTGTCTAGCCGATGCTGTTGGTTCATTGATTGTGCAGGGCAGCTTACAGAATATAGTTAGCCTACAATTATAGTGAATTTGTATTTGATTTTGAATAGCCTAGTAATAGGGCATTTTTTTATATTATCATAATTAATAGGCTGACATATTAACTTTTTGCTACAGTATATGATGGTTGCCACTAAAAAGAGCATGATCCCAGCTTTCTCTTGCTACTAGCCTATATTTAGTTCTCAGGAGCTAATATTAAGCATATTACTAATATGTAAAACTTGAGTACCCTACCCAGCATGATTGAAAAAGGAACCGCGGGAAAGATTAGTATTTGATTGCATTCAGATTACATTTCTTTTTTCCTACCCATTTGATAATGTCCCATTCTAAATATAAACTAATTTCACATATTAGTAAAGACAAGCTTAAATTGAGAATAGTCTGATGGGTGAGAATATCATCACTTGATGAGAGAACAACATGTGCAGCCTAAGGCAAGGAACAGAGCACAAGCTTTTATGGAAACGTTTTCCAAATCATCAAATCAAATGTTATTATTTGTCACATGCGCCAAATACAAAAGGTGTAGAACTTACCGTGAAATGCTTAGATGCTTAGAACCTCTACAGGATGGGTGTATACCGGGACGGTTGAGCTAATGTGCGCTAATGTAAATAGCATGACAGTTGTAAGTAACAGCAAACTTTCCAGGACATAGACATGTCTTATATGGGCAGAAAGCTAACATTCTTGTTAATCTAACTGCACTGTCTAATTTACAGTAGCTATTACAGTGAAAAAATACCAAGCTATTGATTGAGGAGAGTGCACAACAACAACAAAACTTTTAGCACGGAAACTGGTTTGATACATTCACCTCTGAAGGTAAATAATGTACTTACATTCAGTAATCTTGCTCTGATTTGTCATCCTGAGGGTCCCAGTGATAAAATGTAGCATAGTTTTGTTTGATAAAATACATTTTTATATTCAAATGTAGGAACTGGGTTCTACAGTTTGAACCCTTGCTGTCTCTGGCTCCACACCCACCCTGCCCGGCCATCTAGAAGTGTGAATGTTATCAAATCAAATCAATTTTTTTGCGTGTGTAATCTAATGATCCATCATGTATGACATTCCTGGGAGTGTGTAAACTTACATTTTGTATTACCATATCATTTTAGTAATTTGCCCCTAAACTGCAATAATAGGTTATGGCCTTCTCTTGCATTTCAAAGATGATAAAAAAAACAGAAAATAATCTAATCATCATATCTAATGTGTTATATTCTAATACATTAATTTCACATTTCCACAAACTTCAAAGTGTTTCCTTTCAAATGGTATTAAGAATATGCATATCCTTGCTTCTGGTACTGAGCTACAGGTAGTTAGATTTGGGTGTCATTTTTTTTAGGCAAAAACTGAAAAAAAAGGTTTAACCAACAATGCAGAGATTTTTTTAAAGTGAGAAAATATTTGCTAAAAAAATAAATAAAAAATGTAATAAACTAATGTAAAAAAAAAAAGTAACACAATAAAATAACAGTGAGGCTATATACATGGGGTACCGGTACCAAGTCAATGTGCAGGGAAACAGGTTAGTTGAAGTAATTGATGTAATATGTACAGTAAGTAGGAGTAAAGTGACTATGCATAGATAATAAACAGCGAGTAGCAGCAGCGTAAAAAAGCATGTCAATGCCAATAGTCTGTGTATCCAACTGTTTAGCAGTCTTATGGCTTGAGGGTAAAAGCTGTTAAGGAGCCTTTTGGACCTGAACTTGGCGCTCCAGTAACTCTCGCTGTGCAGTCACATAGAGAACAGTCTATGGCTTGGGTGGCTGGAGTCTTTGACAATTTTTAGGGCCTTCCTCTGACACCACCTGGTATAGAGGTCCTGGATGGCAGGAAGCTTAGCCCAAGTGATGTATTGGGCCATACATACTACTCTCTGTAGTGCCTCTGCAGTTGGATGCCGAGCAGTTGCCATACCAAGCAGTGATGCAACCAGTCAGGATGCTCTCGATGATGCAGCTGTAGAGGACCCATGACGAATCTTTTCAGTCTCCTGAAAAGGGAATAGGCATTGTTGTGCCTTAATTATATTCTTCTTACTATAAAATCATATAATATAAAATAATGGCACGGAATTCATAAGCATATGTTGTCTGCCAAATTAACTAGGCTACAGTCTAGGATGCTCTTGGCATGGCGCATAGCCAGATAACATACAGTTGGCCGACTTAGAATATGCTATTCTGTTCTTCTGAAATACATTTCTTCATATCATAATGTTTCTTTAGACCTGCCTGAAAAATGGATTTATTAATGAATGTTTTGTGCTGGTGTATATTAAATGGATTTATTCAATTGTTCTTTTAATGTAGATGTTCCACAGGCAGCGCCACAGTGGCTTGTATGCGTGGAGGCCTAATTAACGGTCAATTACCGTGAGACCTGCAATTATTTGCCTGACAATTACTGTTTGACAAAATGTAATGACTGCCACAGCCCTACGTGCAGTACATTCACCATGGTGAAACAGGGGTAACACACACACTCATAAATATACACTGTGTGTGTGTGACTGTGTGTCATCTCTCCATTCAACAGACACCATCAAGCCTCAATCATTCTCCCCATCACTCCCCTTTTTCCATAACAGCCGGTTACAGAAAATCCCATGGAGCATAAAAGGTAGATTTGCCTCTGTTCCTTCTCTCCCCTCTATTCCCGCTCCTTGGCTTCCCACTGTTCTTTTTTGACACCATTCCTCCTTCTCTCCCTTTTGAAGTGTGGTCGGTTGACTCAGTTTGCAGAGGGAGATAAATAATGGATAAATGATGGATCGGGAGTCAAATTAGAGGTGGAGAGCACCAGGCCAGGGGCCCATTAGAGCGAACAAAAGGGTAAAAAGAACATGTAGTGTATTGTGTTGTGTTGTGTTGAATGATGCAAGTAACAACTTTGCTAAATAAAATTATCATTATTATTACCTTACAGAGAATTAGAAAAATATATAGGCTACCCTGTGCCTATTGGATTCTTTGCAAATCCAAGCCTGTCTCAAAAAAACTTTAAAACAAAAGCACTTTTGCTCTCCAAAACCAGACACCAGGGTCAGACTAAACACCAGAGTAATACTGCTACAATTTACCATCACAAATGCCCAAAATGTCACAATCAAATGCCAACATTCCCCAGCATATTATAAATTGTAACAAATACAACAAGGGCCTTACAAGGCAACAGCTGCCCCCTTTTAGAGCAGAGGGAGAACTAGGTGAACCCACCCAAAAACCTAGGGGCCTCCACAGTTTCCCTGTATGCTTGTCTGTCTGCCCGGGCTTAAGGACTCCTTAGCTGGAGGAGTGAGAGAATGGGGAGGTGAAGGAGGGATGGAGAGGGGGAGTATGGTTTGAAGGAATGATTGAGAGGAGGAGAGTATGTGTGTGCTCATGTCTGCCTCCTTCCTGGCTTCCTGGCTAGTTGGCTTCACTGAGTAAAGGAGGGAGCGAAGGGGTAACAGTGGAGGGATGGAGAAGAGGGGGAGTGTATGTGTGTGTGTGTGTATATATGTGTGTGTGAGGGGGAGAGGGTGGGCTTGCGGAGGCCTTCTGGTATGCTGTTTACGGGCTGAGCGTGGCTCCCACACTGCAACAGGCAGGCAGGCAGACAGGACACCCCACATTTCCCAGGCCCACAATTGAGACCGGCGTCAAGATTCCAATCAGGGTTGAGTCTGCAGACTGCAGGGATTATTTGTGCTGGAAGAGGGAGAGGAGAGGGAGGCTGGAGGAAAACGAAAAGAAGAGTGTGTGTGTGTTTGGTTTGACTGTCCTTGTGGGGACCAGAATCCTCACAAGGAGAGTAAAACAAGGACATTTCTGACAAGTGGGGACATTTCCCCACAAGGGAAAATGCAATTTTAGGCTTAGGGGTTAGGTTTAGGGTAACAATTACGGTTAGTGGTTTGGGGTTAAGGTTAGGGTTAGGTTAAGGATTAGGGTTAGATGTTAGGGAAAATAGGATTTTGAATGGGAATCAATTGTTTGGTCCCCACAGGGATAGTAAAACAAACGTGTGTGTGTGTGTTTGTGTAAGGGGGGAGAAGGGGGATCTTGGAATTGCATTCACACCAAAGCAAAGATATTAACATCTCATATACTGTGAGTCTATAAGGAAAAGAACAGCTTACTCCGTTGTTTAACAGGCGTGCGTGTACTTGGGCAGAGTCTGATTCTTTGGGCAACGTGCGCCTTTTGGTAACCCCAACCCTAACCCTAACCCTAACAAAAAGCACATGGCTAACAGCTGTTTTTACCATTTCAAAATAGCCTAGAATCACATAGTTATTACTTCTAAACAAATAGTTTTTGGGGGGGATTCTAATAAGGCTGCAATGTTGTTTGGTTAATTGTTTGAACAGTCGCTGAAATCATATTTGGTTAACAATGCAAAATAGGCTACTTACTTGATCCTATAGATCAGATCAAATTCTATTTGTCAAATGCGCCGAATACAACAGGTGTAGACCTTACCTTGAAACGCTTACTTAAGAAAATATAGTTAAGAAAATATTTACTAAATAAAATAAAGTAAATAATAAAAAAGCAACAACAAACAACAATAACGAGGCTATATACAGGGGGTACCGGTACTGAGTCAATGTGCAGGGGTACAGGTTAGTCGAGGTAATTGAGGTAATATGTACATGTAGCTACAGTGGTTCTTCCTTTAAAAGTTGTGTCATACTGCAGCACACCATGTGGGCTGCCGCAGAATTCTATGGCACGCTATTTAATTGTCAGCCATTGTTACCATTAATGCTAGTTAGTGCTAGTTTGACCACCAGAGGGCATCTTTGAGAAGCATTTGATATCCTTCAATATTGGCTGTGCTAGAGAATTAAAAATATTTTTTTGTAAGAACAAAGTATATGGGATTGATTTTAAGAAATGTAGCTTCATTAATTTGATTAATATTATGGTGTTTCTATTCAAAAAAATGAAAAACAAAACTTTTATTTATTTAATTTTTTATTTATTTTACCTTTATTTAACCAGGTAGGCAAGTTGAGAACAAGTTCTCATTTACAACTGCGACCTGGCCAAGATAAAGCAAAGCAGTTCGACACATACAACAACACAGAGTTACACATGGAGTAAACAAACATACAGTCAATAATACAGTAGAATGCACAATCTATGCACAATGTGTGCAAATGAGGTAAGATAAGGAACGTAAGGCAATAAATAGGACATGGTGGCGAGGTAATTACAATATAGCAATTAAACACTGGAATGGTAGATGTGCAGTAGATGAATGTGCAAAGTAGAAATACTGGTGTGCAAAAGAGCTAAATAAATAAATAAATACGGTAGGGGATGAGGTAGTTGGTTGGGCAATTTACAGATGGGCTATGTACAGTTGCAGGGATCTGTGAGCTGCTCTGACAGCTGGTGCTTGAAGCTAGTGAGGGAGATAAGTGTCTCCAACTTCAGTGATTTTTGTAGTTCGTTCCAGTCATTGGCAGCAGAGAACTGGAAGGAAAGGAGGAATTGGCTTTGGGGGTGACCAGTGAGATATACTTGCTGGAGCGTGTGCTACGGATGGGTGCTGCTATGGTTACCAGCGAGTTGAGATAAGGCGGGGCTTTACCTAGCAGGGACTTGTAGATGACCTGGAGCCAGTGGGTCTGGCGACGAGTATGTAGCGAGGGCCAGCCGACTAGAGCATACAGGTCGCAGTGGTGGGTGGTATAAGGGGCTTTGGTGACAAAACAGATGGCACTGTGATAGACTGCATCCAGTTTGCTGAGTAGAGTATTGGAAGCTGTTTTGTAGATGACATCGCCGAAGTCGAGGATCCGTAGGATAGTCAGTTTTACTAGGGCAAGTTTGTCGGCGTGAGTGTAGGAGGCTTTGTTGCAAAATAGAAAGCCATTTCTAGATTAGATTTTGGATTGAAGATGTTTCATGTGAGTCTGGAAGGAGAGTTTACAGTCTAGCCAGACACCTAGGTATTTGTAGTTGTCCACATATTCTAGGTCAGAGCCATCCAGGGTAGTGATGCTAGTCGGGCGGGCGGGTGCAGGCAGGGAACGGTTGAAAAGCATGCATTTGGTTTTGCTAGCGTTTAAGAGCAGTTGGAGGCCACGGAAGGAGTGTTGTTTGGCATTGAAGCTCGTTTGGAGGATAGTTAACACAGTGTCCAAAGAAGGGCCAGAAGTATACAGAATGGTGTCGTCTTCTTAGAGGTGGACCATGGAATCACCCGCAGCAAGAGCGACATCATTGATATATACAGAGAAAAGAGTCGGCCCGAGAATTTAACCCTGTGGAACCCCCATAGAGACTGCCAGAGGTCCGGACAACAGGCCCTCCGATTTAACACACTGAACTCTGTCTGCAAAGTAGTTGGTGAACCAGGCGAGGCAGTCATCTGAGAAACCAAGGCTATTGAGTCTGCCGATAAAAATACAGTGATTGACAGAGTCGAAAGCCTTGGCCAGGTCGATGAAGATGGCTGCACAGTACTGTCTTTTATCGATGGCGGTTATGATATTGTTTAGTAACTTGAGCGTGGCTGAGGTGCACCTGTGACCAGCTCGGAAACTGGATTGCACAGCGGAGAAGGTACGGTGGGATCCGAAGTGGTCAGTGATCTGTTTATTAACTAGGCTTTCGAAGACTTTAGAGAGGCAGGGCAGGATGGATATAGGTCTATAGCAATTTGGGTCTAGAGTGTCACCCCCTTTGAAGAGGGGGATGACCGTGGCAGCTTTCCAATCTTTAGGGATCTCGGACGACACGAAAGAGAGGTTGAGCAGACTGGTAATAGGAGTTGCAACAATGGCGGTGGATAGTTTTAGAAAGAGAGGGTCCAGATTGTCTAGCCCAGCTGTTTTGTACGGGATGGCATGGCCAGCCGTAGAGAAATGCTTGTTGAAATTGTCGATTATCATGGATTTTGTCGGTGGTGACCGTGTTACCTAGCCTCAGTGCAGTGGGCAGCTGCAGTGGGCAGGAAAACCCTTGGTTTTCATTACGATAGAACGGAAAATATGGTGCTGTACAATGTGGCGGTCGGGAGTAGGCCACAGTACTAAGAGCATAACATTTCCACACCCTAATTGAAGTCTAACCAATACCCAAACGGAGATTCAGTGAAAATAAAAATCTCATTGATTTATCAAGACCAGACCCCATGCTTGTCTTAGAGGAGCGCGAAACGGTGCTGAAATAGTTGACCCAGCGGGTAGGCTATTGCATCAAATCCTAACTTCAATATGCTTTTTAAATAAATAAGACCTACACCCCTTTTAACAGCACATTACTTAACACTAGTGAGACTCATGTCGCATACAGTATACCGAAAAATATTTTTTTAAATGACATGACTCAGCAAATAATTAGATTTAGAGGATTGTAGGATTCTAAATTAATATCTAAGGGTCATTTTTCATTAGGGTAAATCTGATCAGTGAGAAAATGTAAGGGGCTTTTATATCATTCTAAATTAATTTATAATAATAATAAGCAATTTGTTTAAAAAATAACAATATTTTGGAGATTATTTCGTTTTTAAATAACGTAAAGTGAGCAAGAAACATGCCATTCTTGAACATGGGGTGAGACATTTTTAATAATTTGTAATAATAATAATGCCAATTTGTATTTAGAATAATTCATTTCTGTTTTTAGAGGGAGATAAACCAAAAGCCCACCGTCGCATCATGGGTCTTCCGGTCGTGGCCCGCACGGGTATTTATTTTGCTACAGATGCTGGTAGTTTGCAATGCAGTGTCTTAGACCGCTGCACCACTAGGGCACTGTACAATGTTCCCTAGTTGGGAGTAGACAAAATGATCCTAACATTTCCACACCCTAATTGTAGTCTACGTTTCTCTTAGAATAAAAACCTTAGTGTAACAACAGTTTTAGTAAGTAATACAGACGAGTACAAACAACAACAAAAAATAAGTGTGTTTTTCCGTGTGTGTGCGTGAGAGGAATAGCAATTCTTACACTATTGTTCTAAATTCAATCACCGTCTTCCTCCTCAACATTCAGTTAATTCAGTTTCTATTTGGTTTATGTCGCCCATTAATTGTCAGTTAGAGACACAGTAGTGCCTTGGGACCCAAAAGCATAATCAGTGCTCTAACTCTCCCTTGAGCTGGTCTGGAGCAATGAAGTAGTGACGCAGGGTACCATACTAAACCACAAATTACTGCAGCATAATCGCAAAACTTTTAGTTTAGCAACTACTGTAGGGGTAAAGTGACTATGCATAGATATTAAACAGTGAGTGGCAGCAGCGTAAAAAAAGGGGGGGGGTCAATGCAAATAGTCTGGGTAGCCATTTGATTAGCTGTTCAGCAGTCTTATGGCTTGGGGGTAAAAGCTGTTAAGAAGCCTTTTAGACCTAGACTTGGCGCTCCAGTACCGCTGGCCATGCGGAAGCAGAGAGATCACTCCGACTAGGGTGGCTGGAGTCCTTGGCTATTTTTAGAGCCTTCCCCTGACCCCGCCTGGTATAGAGGTCCTGGATGGCAGGAAGCTTGGCCCCAGTGATGTACTGGGCCATACGCACTACCCTTTGTAGCGCCTTGCGGTCTGAGGCAGTGATGCAACCAGTTAGGATGCTCTTGATGGTGCAGCTGTAGAACTTTTTGAGGATCTGAGGACCCATGCCAAATATTTTCAGTCTCCTGAGGGGGAATAGGCGTTGTCGTGCCCTCTTCACGACTGTCTTGGTGTGTTTGGGCCATGATAGTTTGTTGATGATGTGGACACCAAGGAACGTGAAGCTGTCAACCTGCTCCACTGATGAGAATGGGGGCGTGCTCGGCTCTCCTTTTCCTGTAGTCCACAATCATCTACTTTATCTTGATCACATTGAGGGAGGGGTTGTTATCCTGGTACCACACTTCCAGGTCGCTGTCTTCCTCACTAAAGGCTGTCTGATCAGGCCTTCCACCGTTGTATCATCGGCAAACTTAATGATGTGTTGGAGTCGTGCTTGGCCATGCAGTCATGGGTGAACAGGGACTACAGGAGGGGACTAAGCACGCACCCCTGAGGGGCCCCCGTGTTGAGGATCAGCATGGCAGATGTGTTGTTGCCAACCCTTACCCCATGGGGGCGGCAAATCAGGAAGTCCAGGATACAGTTGCAGAGGGAGGTGTTTAGTCGCAGGGTTCTTATCTTAGTGATGAGCTTTGAGGGAACAATGGTGTTTAACGCTGAGCTGTAGTCAATGAACAGCATTCTCACATACTGTAGGTGTTCCTTTTGTCCAGGTGGGAAAGGGAAGTCTTGAGTGCAATAGAGATTGTGTCATCTGTGAATCTGTTGGGGCTTTCTCGAGACTGTTGACATCCAGAGGAAGCAATAGGTACTGCATTCATATGCCCTTATATGGGCATTTTCATAAGGGAGGGGTTCTAAATGAGGCAATTTGTCAAAACCACTTTTTCCAGGACAGAAATTCCTCGGGTTTTCGCCTGCCATATCCGTTCTGTTATACTCACAGACAAAATGTTAACACTTTTAGAAAATTCGGAGTGTTTCCTATCCAATGGTACTAAATATGTGCATATCCTATTCTTTTGGCATTTATACTTTAAACTTTCATCTCTTTTGTTTTCACAGATTCATAGCAACACTGGTGCTTATTTTTAAACTGTTTAAATTGATAGATGTAGAGCTAATTTGTGAAACAACTTAGTGCCAAAAGAAAAAGAGGTTCCATTTTTCTGCTTCCTTTTCAAACAAGCAAGTTTGGTGGCAAACTACAGCTTCATTGTCTACACAACACTGTCCCCAATGCAGCACAAGGAATAATCTGTTCCGTTTCAACATTTCAGTGGAGCAAATCTGCATTCTCCATAGGCTGGCCTACGTATTACAAGAAGCCATCCATTTTGTGACGAAAACGACTTTCAAGTTCTGTGTTCCATTCCGTTTTGTTCCCGACACGTAAAGTCTGCCTTGCCTTTAAGGGAGGTAAACAGCAAACAAAGATGCACTCAGCCAAACTCACATAAAGTGTGTCAGTGTGTATTTTCGAGTGTGTGTGTGTGTGTGAGATCCCATTGTGTGGCTGGCATTTGCCTGGTCTTCAGTGGCACTGATCTGAAGCGTTGCTGAAGCTAGGGATTACATCATGAAAAGATCAATGAGACTGGAGACTCAAAGGGAAGGTGTGTGTGTGTGTTCGTGCGTGAGTGTTCAGAGAGTCATCAGTGTTTGATTCGAGACGACATCTGAAAGGCCAATTTCACGCGTGACCTCATCTGTTAGGTGTGTGAGTATCGCAGGCTGGTCACTAGAAATAGACTGCGATTTTAGACATTTGAAAAGGTCCAGAAGACTTCGATATATTCCTCACTCGGTGCAAAAAACCATTCAGCACTGGGCGCGAAGTCATGAGGCTTGAAGAGCGCTCTGCTTAGACTACTGCGCTAAAGAACTTCACAATGATCTAGCAAGCCGTGAGAATACTATGAATACGGATTATACCTAGCAAGTCGTTTTTTATTATTTTGTTTTAAGCCTTCCCCAAACCACAGCCCTAACCTTAACCACCAAATAATGCCTCAATTGTTAACCTTTGAGTTGTTTCTGTTTTAACCCTGTAACCACGGAAGTAACCCTGTAATCACGCGGAATTAACGTGTAAAAAAATAGATGCTCATTCATAATACATCGAATTTCGAAGGGAAACTATGAGATCTTGTTGGAGAAACGGCCTGTCGAGTGCTTAGAAGTGCTTATGGCGGTTGCCTCCCTAATCCTCTCATGAAGAGCGGTCATTTTTCAGCACACACACAGACAAAAATGCATGAATGCAAGCACACACACGCGCAGACATACACACACACACACGCTTGCAATGCCGGGGATGTGGGTTCGATTCCCACGGGGAACCAGTATGGGAATAAAATGTTAACACTTTCTTAACCTATGAGACTCCTTCAAAGAGTAGGGTGTTTCCTTAGTCCACCTCCTGATTTCTCTCCATCGCCCACCTCTTTCTTATTTTTCCCCAGCAGCAGCTGGGGAAGGGCTCTAGGCGCCTTCACACATCAGCCATTTGAAAGGCAGACATATTGCCCCCCCCCCCCCATCTATAAAGGCTCAGATAGCACTCTACGATTGTGTTTACAGTTAGAGGCAAGCTGTTGGTTTTTAACTCCCCCAGCTCATTTTTTGAAGTATGGCGCTTCAAACGTCAGCCATTTGCTCATAATGGAAGCATATGCTGTCCAACATGTTTGTAACAAAGTATCCTGAAAATCAGTTGGTTTGGCTGGGTTGCTGTGTGTGTGCATGTGTGTGTTTGCGTCTATTATTCAGAGGGACAGAATGGAAAAGGCCATTCTTCATAGAACCCCACTGTAAAAACACACAAAACTAAGTGCGCACACACAATTATGGCCGGGGTGCCTTCCCAAAACAATCCGTGTCTCAGCTTGCGAAGCGCTTTGGCGTCCTCGCTTGTGCTTGGGAAGTTCTGAACCATCAGAGCTGCACTGCAGCCAACCCCACATCAAAGACTGCCGCTGCAAGGCAGTATACAAGCCCCACTCACACACAAACACAAACACATGCACAAACACACTACACGCATGACAATGACACACTACACAGACACTACAGCCCGCCTGCCTATCACACACACACACACACACACACACACACACACACACACACACACACACACACACACACACACACACACACACACACAGAAACCCTGGGAACCAGCAATCTCCCTGGCCTGCATGCTCCTTCCACCGGCCCGATTGTAAATAATCCAATATACATATTTACACAGCATTTTTAAAACCCAATATTTTTTTTTAGAACAATGTTTCATATTTAGGCAGACAGGGGAACACTCAGACCCCATTAGCTGTCTCCTCAAGTCTAAGTTGGCTTTTTCGCTCTCCTCTTCCTCTCCCATTTCCCAGCAATGCTTTGGAGGCTCATTCCAACTGACAAAAGTGAGCCGGGGAATGAAGCGGTAGACCACCTAATCACTGTGGCTGGCTCTGGGGCTGGGGCTGAGCTCTGGGACCTGGACTCTGGGGGCTGGACTCTGGGGGCTGGAGCTGACTGATCTGTCCACTCAGTCCTCTCCTCTCCCTCTAAAGTTTAATCATGGGCAGACTGAGACAGACGTAAGATGAGAATGAGACTTCATGAGACATAATGAGATGACAAATACAGTACGTTTTCGAGCCCAGTGAAAGAGTGACTGAAGAGTGAGATGAGATGGTAAGGTCATGGGATGGCCTTCAAATAAGGGTGCACTATAGTGAGACAAGCTTTCTCAGTTCCTCCATCCACCTTTCTTCCGACCCCTCGCCCTCACCTTCTGGTTAACCCCTTCCCTTTCCACTCCCCCACACCCCGCCTCCCCCATCTGAGAACAATTACACAGGCCTTCTCCTCTGAATAAATTAGGCTAATCAAGGGTCTTTCTCCCTGACATCCGTTCCTTAAATCCAGGGCACCATCCGTCCGTGAGCTCCTCCAACCACATCTCGTCCTTCCTGTACTGTCTGCACCCTCATTCATGTAACACACATACACATACACACACACACTGCACTAAGCCCCTTTAGTTCCACCCCTGGTACTTATGGGAGGCGAAAATACAAGATGGACCATTTGTATGGCCGTAGAAGACTGGGTGTCTGCACATATTCCTAGTGTTTCAGGTTATTAATGATTTCCATATGAGTGAGTGAGTGAGTGAGTGAGTGAGTGAGTGAGTGAGTAAGTGTGAGAGGAGCCTGTGTGTGTTTCAGATCTTTCTCTCTCTCTCGGTCTCTTTCTTTACTATGGATAATTTAGTTCAGAAACACTTTGCATAACACTAGCTAGGTGACAGAATATCACACTCCCAGGCCCAGCTTTGTCCGGGCTTGGACGATGTACAGTGAGGGAAAAGAGTATTTGATCCCCTGCTGATTTTGTACGTTTGCCCACTGACAAAGAAATGATCAGTCTATAATTGTAATGGTAGGTTTATTTTAACAGTGAGAGACAGAATAACAACAAAAGAATCCAGAAAAAAGCATGTGAAAAATGTTATAAATTGATTTGCATTTTAATGAGGGAAATAAGTATTTGACCCCTCTGCAAAACATGACTTAGTACATGGTTACAAAACCCTTGTTGGCAATCACAGAGGTCAGACGTTTCTTGTAGTTGGCCACCAGGTTTACACACATCTCAGGAGGGATTTTGTCCCACTCCTTGATTGAGAGGGGTTCAAATACTTATTTCCCTCATTAAAATGCAAATCAATTTATAACATTTTTCACATGCGTTTTTCTGGATTTTTTTATTGTTATTCTGTCTTTCACTGTTCAAATAAACCTGCCATTGAAATTATAGACTGATCATTTCTTTGTCAGTGGGCAAACGTACAAAATCAGCAGGGGATCAAATACTTTATTCCCTCACTGTAGGCCGTCATTGTAAATAAGAATTTGATCTTAGCTGACTTGCCTAGTTAAAAAAGGTTAAATAAAAAATAAAAAAACCTGAGGAATCTGAACAACTGTTTAATAGACACCTAGGTAGTGAAAAGAGATGGTCTTTTCTCCAGTGTTTGTTGGTCAGAGTCAGAGTGGAGGAATGTAGTGGTCACAACACACACCTTCATGTTCAGCGAGTGAGAAAGCTTGTTGCTATGAAACCACACGAGTGCTGTCACACTCAATTCAAATGCATGTGCATGGTACTCGGTTATAATGCCACCAGTCTTTAACCTGGGAACTAAGGAGAACACATACGCATGAATGCACACGCACTAATGCCCACACAGCCCTAACATATATTTTGAAAAAAAGATGTGAGAAAAAAACCAACCCTTACAAGAAATCCAGTGGTGAGTTAGATTGAAGTGAACATTTGTAATAACATTCTATTGTGCCATAGAGTTTCAATGCTGAGTAACAACTTGAGTTCAACATCGATGAACTTCACAGGGTGGTGAAAGTGCACGGCGATAAGCTTGATGCTCCTTTCCAATAAAAATCGATGGTCTTCTACTGGTGACATGATGATCGATGCTTCGCTGCAGTTTGACAACTAAAAAGATTCTCTGTAGCCTAATGAACTGCATGCTTTCCTATGTTGTAGTTGGAGGATCACACAACATTGCGTGACTCCAAGTTAATTTCTCGCATAATTAACTTTACAGACTAAAAAAGATCCCACCTTTTCTAGCGTATGTTTGGAAAGGTTACCGACAAATTAACTGTTTCCATCAGGCCTGTCGTGAATTTTTTTAATCCGATATGTACTGTGAAATAAATGACATCGAACACGCGGCGTCAAATAACAGGCAATTAACTCTAACAGCTTATTGTCAAACAAAACAGTGGCGCGCCGAACCTGCTGGTGACTTATTATAGTAATTCACTTACTGTTATTTATAATCAGTATGAGATTAGAACGGGTCACTGGTGGGGTTGAGACCGAATTAGCGAATCAACATCCTTTCTCAAGAACCTGATTCAGAACCAGGTCAGATTCCTCAAGAAGACCAGGGCACCTATTCACAAAGCATCTGAGAGTATAATTTGCTCATCTAGGATCAGATTATGATTTTGAAATGAGATGTTCAACGAGTCCACATACTTTTGATCATGTGGTGTAAAGGAAAAGTACTCTTTTCAATCAACAGAAGAAGAAACAGAGAGAAAGAAAGAAACACTTCTTTTGTTGGGGCTCTTTCCTGTCTGCTGACCCCAGACTCCATGAAAAAGAGAGGAAACAGAGAAACAGACATGAGCACCATAGGCCAATCCTAAATAGGAGACCAGGTGGGGCCAGCAGTCAAGATGGATTCCTCTTGGGAAACCTCCTCACTGTGCAGCCCAAACTCCAACCAAGTGCAATACTGTAATCCCAAACAGGATCGATAAAGTGTAATCGAAGACAGAGAATAGATTACAACCACACACAGATAACTGTGTAAATAGGCTTATGTTAACACCCTTGATGCTTAAACATATAATTTATACGCTGGCTGTTGAGTTTTTCTTTTACATTTGTGTAATGCAAATGTAAGCATATCATTCACTGAGTATGCTTCTCCTTTCTTCAAATCAAATTCCACATTAGAGTAATAGTTTGTCCTTTTTAATCGAAATACAGCTGGATGAAGTTATTTGCCGTTAAATGTCAAAGTCAAACAGATACATCATAGTGTCATGAACTGAAAAAGAATATTGACATCAAGTGCACCTCATTAAGGGAAATACTACCAAACCAGTCCAAGCTCATTAATGACAGGGTTATTGACAGACATTTGAGCCAATATCAGCAACATGTGAAGCTCTCGCCCTATCAACTACGCAAAGATCAAGGGGAAGTGGCACTCGGTGCCAAAAAAACCTACAGACAAGTTCATTAACCTGGAGTAAGACCAAGTTGTCCCTAGACACTGATCTGAGCTCAGTTTTGTGTTCTGATCCTAGATCCGTGTCTAGTGCAAAGTGCACAGTAGAGCAGCGTCCCTGTCACGACTTCAGCCGAAGTTGGTGCCTCTCCTTGTTCGGGCGGTTTTCGGCGGTCGACGTCACCGGTCTTCTAGCCGCCACCGATCTATTATTCATTTTCTGTTGGTTTTGTCGTCCTTTTTACACACCTGGTTTTCATTCCCATGATTACATGTTCCTTATTTAACCCTCTGTTCCCCTCATGTTTTTTGTGCGTGATTGTTTGTGTTAATTTGTTTCCGTGTTTTCGAGTGGTTGTATTTTAATTTTGTATTTTAATTTTGAGTAAAGCTTATGAACACTCATATTCCTTGTCCTGCGCCTGACTCTGCCTTACCGGCATCACGGAGAACCTTGACAGTCCCTCAGGCAATGTTTACTAACAGAGAGGACTGAAATGATTTTTTAATAGCAGTCCAGAAATAGTCCTTATTCCCCTCACGTTTTTTTCTCTCTCTCACAACAGAGAAATTAACACTCCCTCCGGCAAAGCCAACGGCAGCCCCCATACTGTCTACAGCTCCAGTATAACTAGAGGAGACACAGGCAGAGGGAGGGAGACAGACACAGGTTGTCAATAACTAGCTCCAGGCTGAGACACTTTTAGAAGACACCAGTGCCATCATCCTTTTGCATTTTTCACTTTGTATTTTTCATTTGTGGTGGACTAAATCTGTCTTCACCCCATAGGGGGTATATCTCCAGGCCTCTACCCCACCAGAAGGGTAAGAGAAGCATCTGAACGCCTATGATGGGTGGGATGAGCAGGCCCTGTCAATCACTGTTGCAATATAATGTATTAGAATGCAATAGAATTCAATGTAATACAGTAGAACTATAATATCTTGGACACACACGTGTGCATGCATGCTTGCCTACTTGTGTGTGTCAAATCAAATGGTTTTTTTCACATGCGCCAAATACAACAGGTGTAGACCTTACCGTGAAATGTTTACTTACAAGCTCTTAACCAACAATGCAGTTTTAAGAATAAGAGAATTAGAGTTAAGGAAACTAAAGTCAACGAAAATTATACAAAATAATAAATAACAATAAAATAACAATTACGAGGCTATATACAGGGGGTACAGGTTAGTCAAGGTAATTTAGGTAATTTAGTGCATGTGTGTTTGCACACTTCTAAGTCAGCCAAAGTGACATATTGACCAGTTAGGGACCACTGAGTCTTTTTTTTTTGCTTTTCATCCCAGTGCCTCTGCAGTAGGGAGAAGTCCCCTGTGCAGTCATTATCACCTTAACCACCCCAACCACCCCCTCGTCAGTAGAACCAGCCAAGGTATCTCTGCCTGGGGACAGAGAGAAAGTGGGAACCCATGGTTCCTAGAGAGTTAGTGGGGTTAATTGTGAATGTACTTGTAAACTGAACAAAAATATAAACACAACACGCAACAATTTCTATGATTTTACTGAGTTACAGTTCATATAAGGAAATCAGTCAATTGAAATGAATTCATTAGGCCCTAATATATGGATTTCACATGACTGGGAATACAGATATGCATCTTTTGGTCACAGACACCTTAAAAAACAAGTATGGGTGTCACGCCCTGACCTGTATGAGCCTGTTTATGTCTCTTTTTGGTTTGGTCAGGGTGTGATTTGGGGTGGGCATTCTAGGTTCTAGTTTTTCTATTTCTTTGTTGTTGGCCGGGTAGGGCTCTCAAACAGGGACAGCTGTCCATCGTTGTCTCTGATTGGGAGCCATACTTTAGTAGCCCTTTTTTTTCCTCCTTTCCTTGTGGGAAGTTGACTCTGTTAATGTGTATGTGCTGTTGGTGCTACACCAGATGAGCTTCGTTTGTTGTTTTGTTTTGAGTGAGTTTACAAATAAACATGTTTAACTCAACCCGGCACGCTGCGCCTTGGTCCGTCTCTGAAGATCGTGACAGAACTTCCCACCACCAAGAGACCAAGCAGCGTGCCTATCTGGAGTCCTGGACATGGGAGGAGATCCTGGACGGGAAGGGACCCGGGAGGCAGGCTGGGGAATACCGCCGTTCCAAGGAGGAGCTGGAGGCAGCTAAGAAGGAGCGGTGCTTCTACCAGCAGAAGTATGCGGGAACACGGCTGGCTTTTAAGCCCGAGAGGCAGCCCCAAAAATGTATTGGGGGGGGGCACACGGGGAGTGCTTACCAGATGGAGCATCGCACTGGTAAGGCACCGTGTGAGGCGGTGAAACGCACGGTGTTACCAGTGCGTGTTCACAGCCCGGTGCGCGACATGCCAGCTTCCCGCATCTGTCTTGCTAAGAGGAGTGTTCAGCCTGGGAGGAGTGTGCCGGCTCAGCGCTCTTGGCCTCCAGTACGCCTCCTCGGACCAGGATATCCTGCGCCGGCTCTGCGTACTGTGTCTCCGGTGC
>QNTS01000263.1:447522-454525 GCA_003317085.1 Hucho hucho | reverse complement strand
CCGGGGCCCGCAACGAGGGTGCCCAGTCCGGGGCCCGCAACGAGGGTGCCCAGTCCGGGGCCCGCAACGAGGGTGCCCAGTCCGGGGCCCGCAACGAGGGTGCCCAGTCCGGGGCCCGCAACGAGGGTGCCCAGTCCAGGGTCGGCGGCGAGGGCCCCCACCTCAGAGGCGCTACCAAAGCTGAGGGAGCCAGAGGTGGTGCGGGGTCTACGTCCCGCACCAGAGCCGCCACCGCGGATAGATGCCCACCCAGACCCTCCCCAATAGGGTCAGGTTTTGCGGCCGGAGTCCGCACCTTTGGGGGGGGGTACTGTCACGCCCTGACCTGTATGAGCCTGTTTATGTCTCTTTTTGGTTTGGTCAGGGTGTGACTTGGGGTGGGCATTCTAGGTTCTAGTTTTTCTATTTCTTTGTTGTTGGCCGGGTAGGGCTCTCAATCAGGGACAGCTGTCTATCGTTGTCTCTGATTGGGAGCCATACTTTAGTAGCCCTTTTTTCCTCCTTTCCTTGTGGGAAGTTGACTCTGTTAATGTGTATGTGCTGTTGGTGCTACACCAGATGAGCTTTGTTTGTTGTTTTGTTTTGAGTGAGTTTACAAATAAACATGTTTAACTCAACCCGGCACGCTGCGCCTTGGTCCGTCCCTGAAGATCGTGACAATGGGCGTGGATCAGAAAACCAGTCAGTATCTGGTGTGACCACCATTTGCCCAAATGCATCATAACACATCTCCTTCGCATAGAGTTGATCCGACTGTTGATTTTGGCCTGTGGAATGTTGTCCCTCTCCTTTTCAATCGCTGTAGGAAATGATGGATATTGGCGGGAACTGGAACACGTTGTCGTACGCGTCGATCCAGAGCATCCCAAACATGTTCAATGGGTGACATGTCTGGTGAGTATGCAGGCCATGGAAGACCTGGGACATTTTCAGCTTTCAGGAATTGTGAACAGAACCTTGTGACATGGCGCCGGATGAATGGCACGACAATGGGCCTCATGACCTCGTCACGGGATATGTGCCTTCAATTTGCCGTCGATAAAATGCAATTGTGTTCATTGTCCGTAACTTATGCCTGCCCATACCATAAACCCACCGCCACCATGGGGCACTCTGTTCAGAACGTTGACATCAGCAAACCACTCGCCCACATGACACCATACACGTGGTCTACGGTTATGAGGCTGGTTGGACGTACTTCGAAATTCTCTTAAAAGACGTTTGAGGTGGCTTATGGTAGAGAAATTAACATTTAATTATCTAGTAACAGCTCGGGTGTACATTCCTGCAGTGCAGCATGCCAGTTGCACACTCACTTAAAACACAAGACATCTGTGGCATTGTGTTGTGTGACAAAACTGCACATTTTAGAGTGGACTTTTATTGTCCCCAGCACAAGGTGCACCATGCTGTTTAATCAGCTTCTTGATATGCCACACCTGTCAGGTGGATGGATTATCTTGGCAAAGGAGAAATGCTTACTAAAAGGGATGTAGCAATATGCAATATGGAATATGGAAATAAGCTTTTTGTGCATATGGAAATGATATATGTTGCGTTTATATGTTTTGTTCAGGATAAATTGTACTTGTGAAATGTAAGTGTACTTGAAAGTGTATACATGTATTTACCTCTACTGTACATCAGAATACAGCAAGTTGGAGCATGGTGCTTGCAAAACCAGCGTATCTGGTTCAATTCCCACATGCTGTAAGCCACTTAAGATAAAAGTAAGTCATTAATATAAAAGCATCTGCTAAAACAACCATATAATGTCCATCTCTATTTAATGACTCAAATAAAATGGACTATAGCAACTGTGAGGACCAAAGGGAACACAAGAGTTCATTTCCGATTCTCCCTCCACAGTGGTCCACTCAGTGCCCACAATGCCTCCTCTAGCTTAATTTCCTGCATCGTTCTCTCCCATACAGTCAATTACACAGCTGAGAATGGTGGCACTTAAAAAGCCCAACAGAGCCATGGAAAGCATTCATTCCGAGGGAACAGGAGTCTCTAATTGTCTAATTTTCCACATACGCACACCTGCAGACACACGCACACACACCTCGGTAGCTCTGTTAATGGATAGTTTACCATGGGAATTGACTGGTGTCAGCCTCTAAAACAGAACTTTTAGAATATGTGGGGAAAGAGACAGGTAAAACAAGGGAAGGGGGGGAGAGGTTCTACCAAGCTATATTATTTGATGAAACATTGAATTTGGCCCTACTGCTATTAGCCCACACTAACGCATTAAATAACAGATTCACTGCATGGAACAACAGATAATCTTCAAGAAAATCAAAAGGAAGTTTGTTCTGAAGTGTCTGTCCTATATCTGAGAGATGAAAGAAAGATCAAGAAACTATTTGTATTTTTGGCACTAAACTATCTCCATACATTCAGGGGTTTTCTTTACTTTTAAGATGTTCTATATTGTAGAATAATAGTGAAGACATCAAAACTATGAAATAACACATATGGAATCATGTAGTGACCATATTTTTTTTAACAAATGAAAATATATTTTTGATTTTAGATTCTTCAAAGTAGCCAACCTTTGCCTTGATGACAGCTTTGCACACTCTTGGCATTCTCTCAACCAGCTTCACATGGAATGCTTTTCCAACAGTCTTGGAGGAGTTCCCACATATGCTGAGCACTTGTTGGCTGCTTTTCCTTCACTCAGCGGTCCAACTCATCCCAAACCATCTCAATTGGGTTGAGGTAGGGTGATTGTGGTACTCCATCACTCTCCTTGGTCAACAGCCTGGAGGTGTGGTTTGGGTCATTGTCCTGTTGAAAAACAAAAGCACAAACCAGATGGGATGGCGTATCGCTGCAGAAAGCTGTGGTAACCATGCTGGTTAAGTGTGCCTTGAATTCTAAATAAATCACAGACAGTGTCACCAGCAAAGCATCCCCACACCATCACACCTCCTCCTCCATGCTTCATGGTGGGAACCACACATGCAGAGATCATCCGTTCACAAGCTCGGCGTCTCACAAAGACACGGCAGTTGGAACCAAAAATCTCAAATTTGGACTCATCAGACCAAAATGACAGATTTTCACCGGTCTAATGTCCATTGCTCGTGTTTCTTGGACTGTCTCTTCTTTACATTTTTTTTTTTTATTGAATATCTGAAACATACAATATACTTGCAGTGAAGCCACTCAACAACTACACCATACCAGTCAACCAACAGACTTCCATTCAGAGCGACACACAGAAGCATCCAGGCCAAAAAACCCTCCAAGATCCCCCCACAGTTCCCTAATAGCTGTCCCTCAACCATTCAAGACCCATCCCACAGTCCCCCCGCCAAGAAGAAAAATAAAAAATACAATTAATTCCATTCCAGAAGAACCCCTCAATGCACCAACAACCAAGAGAATGAACTAAAGAGAAAAAAGAAAAATACAGAAGAAAACAGCAAACAACAATGCGAAACCCCCCCCCCCAAAAAAAACGAAAAAAACAAAGGACATCAAGGACAACTAAAGTCATAACAGCAATGCCAACTGTAAATGTTTGTGTGCATGTCTGGCACTATTACATGTATGTGTGTGTTCTTGTATGCGTTTATTTGAATGAGAGTGTGTGTATATGCATGTGTACAAACACCTGCATGGAATCTGCATGGAATGGTGTCCTTTAGTGGTGGTTTCTTTGCAGCAATTCGACAATTGACTGACCTTCATGTCTTGAAGTAATGATGGACTGATGGAAGTAATGATGTAATGATGGACTGTCGTTTCTTGTTGCTTATTTGAGCTATTCTCGCCATAATATGGACTTTTACCAAATAGGGCTATCTTCTGTATACCACCCCTACCTTATCACAACACAACTGATTGGCTTAAACGTATTAAGAATGAAAGAAATTCCACAAATTAACGTTTAAAAAGGCACACCTGTTAATTGAAATACATTCCAGGTAGCTACCTCATGAAGAGAATGCCAAGAGTGTGCAAAGCTGTCATCAAGACAAAGGGTGGCTACTTTGAAGAATATTAAATATTAAATATATTTTGAAATGTTTAACACTTTTTGGGTTACTACATGATTCCATGTGTTATTTAATAGTTTTGATGTCTTCACTATTATTCTACAATGTAGAAAATAGTAAAAATAAAGAAAAACTCTGGAATGAGTAGGTGTGTCCAAACGTTTAACTGGTACTGTACTTACATAATGTTTTTAAACTGGAACTAGGGAACCTTCAGGACGAATCTTGTGAGGCTTGTGGATGTCCTAGAGCAAAACAACTGACATGTTCATGAGAGTCTCACCTTTCCACATGTTAGTGTGTAGCCCAAGCTGTTCAGATGCCACAAACAGAAGTTGGCAGATTGTCTTTACCAACTTCAGACAAGTCGTAGAGCAAAATGGTGTGAGTCTCGTCTTTCTATAGAGGGGTCATAATAGTTTTTAGGCCAAACCATTCGGACACTACAGACGTTTTCGTGAGTTGATGGATTTTTAGGATGTCTCAAAGTCTGGCAAAAGAAACCTGTAGCTCTGCCATCTTTCACCGCAGATGTGTAAGTGCGACCGACATCGGCGGATGCGGTGCAAAAAACACCAGATATCTCTAGCTTAAACTGACAGATTTTTATGGGGATGTTTTTATTATCCACAGGGACGTGGAAATCGACTCTTGGGGGTTTTAACAATGGTAAATGCAATGTAATGTGCATAGAAACCACCTGTAAGTGGAGATTTGAAAAAAGGACAAAGACAAAAGGTAATTGATGCAGTCTCTCTCTGGACCTAAGTACGGACTATGCTTGCTTGCATACCTATGCACCAGGTGCTGCGAAAACTTGCCATGAAAACACTAAGCCACCACCTCCCGGGAAAGCCTAGAAAGCAACACACACACACACAGACACTCAGACACAGCTTTCCCATGTCCTCTGCATTGCGACCCGGCTCTCTGCAGACACGTACCTGTCGCGTCCAATGCTGGCCCCCTTCACTCTCCCAGCCTCAAACCTCACTCTCTTCTTCCAACAGAAACTCTCATTCACTTTAATGCAGTCAAATCGCCGGCAGTGGTATTCACCTGTTAAATTATTCACCTGTTAAAAATTCTCTCTCTTTCCCACCCTCCTTCTTTCTTTCTCCCTCTCTCTTTTGTCCTCTTCCCTCTCTCCAGTCAGAGCGTGCTGTCCGTCACAACAAGGGGCTCGGAACAATCTCAAAACGGTGGGTGCCACCGAGCGAGTTGTTGTACTTCAATTTTGGTTGCCAGGTGATAAGCTTCTCTCTAACTCTTGCACACACAGTGGAAGGGAGGACATAGAGAGAGAGAAGGGGTGCAGGAGGGAATGGAAGAAGGGAGGGCTGGTAAATGCTAATGACTATCACACCAGAGCCTGAATAGGGTGAGATTGGGGGAGCTTATAATGGAGGTGGGGGGAGGCAGGTTTTGGGGGAGGAAAAGTAACAGGTGCGTTGTATTTTGTCCTATTTTTCATTAGATAAGCGCACACGTTGAGCCACTTGTAATTTCATTCAGATTCAGACCAATTCAAGAGTCTGTTTCTTGACTTGCCTTCACTGTGACATGGTGAGGTTGGATCCAAGTGCAGAGAAGAGACCAGATGAGGAATTAGCGGTTAAGGATAAACATAATACTTTACTGCAAAACGGTAACGGACGGATCACAGTAACACTGGGAAAACAACAAACACTAAGTCTCAAACTCACTCAGGAGACAAACGCACATGGCAAAACAAAATGCCTGCCACTCAGGCTCAGAAAATAGGATATGCACATAATTAGTACTATTGGATAGGAAACACTCTGAAGTTTCTAAAAGTGTTAACATAATGTCTGTGAGTATAACAGAACTCATTTAGCAGGCAAAAACCTGAGAAAAAAACATCCGGAAATCAGTTTCTGGTGACCTTTGGCTCTGTTAGACACACTCCCTATTGAATCCATTTGTTACCAGGACTGAGACTGCAGTACCTATGGCTTCCACTAGATGTCAGCAGTCTATATACAAAGACTCAGAGAGATTGGAGTAAACACAACGAATAGGTACAGGAAATGGCATGGAGACCTGAAATGTCAACAAGTTTTCTCGGGCGCGAGTCTGGCTGGAGCGCCCCACTTTATTTTACTTATATAAGGTATAGGTGACCATCCGAGTGAAATATTATTGCTAATATTCATAAAAGGATAGCTAAGGATGCATTTTAACTGGTATTTGATTTGTTTAGGAAAAGTTTATAGGTATATTTGAACGCGTTCTCTTCACGTTTCAATGGGCGATTCGACGTTGGATTTTCTGAACATAACGCGCCAACCAAACGGAGATTTATGGATATAATAAATGACTTTTTCTAACAAAAGAACCATTGGATGTCTTCGTTGGACACTTGGGAAGCCCTCAGCAGAAGTTCTTCAAAAGGTAAGGGATTTGTTTTCGCTGTGAAATGTGTTTTGTGTGAACCGCGATGGTTTATGAATTTATGCTAATGCAGAAATATTGGAGGTGCTACCCTCAAACAATCAAATGTTGTGCTTTCGCCGTAAAGCCTTTTTGAAATCTGACAACGCTGTGATATTGCCAAGAAGCAGAGCTTTTGATGACTATGCAACACTTGTATATTGATGAATGTTTAATAATTCAACTTTTGGATTTTGAATTTGGCGCCTTGCATNGCATACTTCCTCAATTAACATAATTTCATAACCAGCACAGATGTCACAAAATTCAAAAATAGCGATAAAATAAATCAGTTACCTTTGAAGATCTTCCTTTGAATCCCATTTTCCGGATAGATTTTCCTTGGGTTTTCACCTGTCAAATCAGTTATTTTATACTCACAGACATTATTTAAACAGTTTAATAAAACTTCAGAGTGTTTTCTATCCAATACTACTAATTATTTGCATATCCTAGTTTCTGGGCCTGAGTAACAGGCAGTTTACTTTGGGCACGCCAGACACTCCAAACTTCCGAACACTGCCCCCTAGCCC
>QNTS01000263.1:385022-442522 GCA_003317085.1 Hucho hucho | reverse complement strand
GCCATGGAGCCGGGCTGAACGCTGTGCTGGTCACCGGCGAAGAGGAAAGCTCCGGGCCTAGTGCCAGGACTGGACGCCGTGCCTGGACTGGCCCACCGGCGCAGCTGAAGGCTCCGGCCTAGGAGCAGGACTGGACGCCGTGCCTGGACACCGGCGCAGAGGAGGGCTCTGGAAGGCGCCCTGGAAGCCCGGTGTGTGGAGCCGGCACAGGTTGCACCGTACTGGTGACACGCTCTTCAGGGCGAGTGCGGGGAGCCGGCACAGGACGCACCGGGCTGGGAAGGCGCACCGGAAGCCCGGTGCGTGGAGCCGGCACAGGTTGCACCGTACTGGTGACACGCTCTTCAGGGTGAGTGCAGGGAGCTGGCACAGGATGTACCGGGCTGGGCAGGCGCACCGGAAGCCCGGTGCGTGGAGCCGGCACAGGTTGCACTGTACTGGTGACACGCTCTTCAGGGCGAGTGCAGGGAGCTGGCACAGGATGTACCGGGCTAGGCAGACGCTCCTCTAAACGCCTGCGCTGCAGCATACTCCTCGCCAACACCTCTCTCCGATATCCTTCCTTAAACTCCTCTAACGTCTCCCATTCGGGCTCTGGCTCTCTCCTCGTTTCGGCCGACCACCCCATGTGCCCCCCCTGAAAAAAATCTTGGGGTTGCCCCTGGGCTGTTTGTGGACGCGGACCCCGGCGTCGTCACTGTCCCTCATTATTCCTCGGCGACTCCCGCCAAGGAAGGGTCTCACATCCACCCATGATCTCCTCCCATGTCCAACTCTCCTTCACCTTCGTTGCACGCTGCTTGGTCCTGGACTGGTGGGATATTCTGTCAGGATCGTTCTCAAAATAACTGGACCAAGGCGCAGCGTGCGTGGAGTTCCACATTATTCCTTTAATATGGAACTGATCGGACAATCAGTAGCGCTAAAACAGCACATACAAAAACAATATCCCACAAAAGCAGGTGGGAAACAGAACACACTAAATATGATCCCCAATTAGAGGCAACGACAATAAGCTGCCTCTAATTGGGAACCATACACAAAACCAACCTAGAAGTCCACCTGTGGTAAATTCAATTGATTGGACATGATTTTGAAAGGCACGCCTGTCTATATAAGGTCCCACAGTTGACAATGCATGTCAGAGCAAAAACCATGCCATGAGGTCAAAGGAATAGAGCTAGAGCTAAGAGAGGTTTGTGTCGAGGCACAGTTCAGGGGAAGGGTACCAAAAAATGTCTGCATCATTGAAGGTCCCCAAGAACACAGTGGCCTCCATCATTCTTAAATTTAAGAAGTTTGGTACAACGAAAGACTCTTTTTGGAACTGGCCGCCCGGCAAAACTGAGCAATCGGGGAGAAGGGCCTTGGTCAGGGAGTTGACCAAGAACTCGATGGTCACTGACAGAGCTCCAGAGTTCCTCTTTGGAGATGGGAGAACCTTCCATAAGGACAACCATATCTGCAGCACTCCACCAATCAGGCCTTTATGGTAGAGTGGCCAGGCGGAAGTCACTCCTCAGTAAAAGGCACATGACAGCCCACTTGGAGTTTGCCAAAAGACACCTAAAGAACTCAGACCATGAGAAACAAGATTCTCTGGTCTGATGAAACCAAGATTAAACTATTTGGCCTGAATGCCAAGCGTCACGTCTGGAGGAAACCTGGCACCATTCCTACGGTAAAGCATGATGGATGCAGCATCATGCTGTGGGGATGTTTTTCAGCGGCAGGGACTGGGAGACTAGTCAGGATTGAGGGAAAGATGAATGGAGCCAAGTACAGAGAGATCCTTGATGAAAACCTGCTCCAGAGCGCTCAGGACCTCAGACTGGGGGCGAAGGTTCACCTTCCAACAGGACAATGACCCTAAGCACACAGCCAAGACAACGCTGGAGTGGCTTTAAGACAAGTCTCTGAATTTCCTTATGTAGCCCAGCCAGAGCCCGGACTTGAACCAAATCGAACATCTCTGGAGAGAAATGAAAATAGCTGTGCAGCAGCGCTCCCCATTCAACCTGACAGAGCTTGAGAGGATCTGCAGAGAAGAATTAGAGAAACTCCCCAAACAGAGATGTGCCAAGCTTGTAGCATCATACCCAAGAAGACTCAAGGCTGCAAGTACTGAGTAAAGGGTCTGAATACTTTTTTTTTTAAATTGAATACAATTGCAAAGAAAAATAATACATGTTTTTGCATTTGTCATTACGGGGTATTGTGTATAGATTGATGAGGATTTTTCTTTTGTTATCCATTTTATAATGAGGCTGTAACGTAACAAAATGTCGAAAAAGTCAAGGGGTCTGAATACTTTCCGAATACACTGTATGACATGGCAGGCCCTTTTAATTATGAGGTGTGGTGCCGTCCATAGATTATGGAGTGTGTTGCCTTTTTAATTACAGCATATTTTGACATATGTTAGCTGTCAGTCAAACTATGCAAAAGTAAACTGAAGCTAACCTTGGCAAAGATTTACGGTAAATTAAGCCGTTAGGGTTACATTTAGCCATTGTACCTAAATGTTTAATATCTATAATTTTTATGATTATTTATTTGAATTGCGCTCCCTCCAACTTCGCTAGCGGGACGCCTATCCCAAACAGGTAAAATTAAGCCATTAGGGTTACGTTTTGCCATTCATTTGGAGTGTTTGAGATAACGTTTAAGGTTTCGAATAAGGTTAAAACAAGAAAAACAAAAATTACAAAACACTGGGATTGAACCTGCGATCCTCTGAGCAGTAATAGGGGCTTGCATTGCCCCTATTGGACTGTAGGACATTGCCATGGAAATAAAATGCCAACCCATGCCATATATTCACCATTTAAAATATGCCTAAATACGCCATAATCTTCTAGAGTTTGGCCTGCCATATCCAGAGCGAGAAAGAGCAATGACGTGGTGCACATATCTGTACATACTACGTGACAAAGTATACCATTTTAGGGGACAATTTTTGCCTCATGAGTGCTACTTTCAGAACCACTGGCTACTTGAGAATCTCTTTAATAGAGTCGAAAACAACTTGATGAAAAACGAGCCCAATGACTTGTGTGTGTGTGTTCTGGGAGAGCCTGAGGCTCACGCTATCACTCAGCTCAGCACACAGGGTGGTCCAGACACTGAGGCCTCTTTCCTCAGTCACTCACAAGCACACACACACATACCCTTGCAGATACACACAAACACGAACAAACGCTCACAGATCCATACATAACAACAACATACATACAGTGCAGAACAACAAAGTACATATATGAACATGTACACACATAATGAAACAATCAAAACAGCTTAGAGGTTCCTTCTCTCCTGTGCCTAAACATACACCTAAATACACTGTGTACAAAACATTATGAAAACCTTCCTAATATTGAGTTGCACCCCCTTTTGCCCTCAGAATAGCCTCAATTCATCGGGGAATGGACTCTACAAAGTGTTGAAAGCATTCCACAGGGATGCTGGTCCAGGTTGACTCCAAAGCTTCCCACAGTTGTGTCAAGTTGGCTGCATGTCCTTTGGATGGTGGACCATTCTTGATAAGGGTTAAAAACCCAGCAGCGTTGCAGTTCATGACATACACAAACCGGTGCGCCTGGCACCTACTACCATACCCCGTTCAAAGGCACTTAAATCTTTTGTCTTTCCCATTCACCTTCTGAATGGAACACGTACACAATCCATGTCTGAATTGTCTCAAGCCTTTCAAATCCTTCTTTAACCTGTCTTCTCCCCTTCTTCTACAGTCATGGCCAAAGGTTTTGAGAATGACACAAATATAAATTTTCACAAGTTTGCTGCTTCAGTGTCTTTAGATATTTTTGTCAGATCTTACTATGGAATACTGAAGTATAATTACAAGCATTTCATAAGTGTCAAAGGCTTTTATTAACAATTACATGAAGTTGATGCAAAGAGTCAATATTTGCAGTGTTGACCCTTCTTTTTCAAGACCTCTGCAATCCGCCCTGGCATGCTGTCAATTAACTTCTGGGCCACATCCTGACTGATGTCAGCCCATTCTTGCATAATCAATGCTTGGAGTTTGTCAGAATTTGTGGGGTTTTGTTTGTCCACCCGCCTCTTTAGGATTGACCACAAGTTCGCAATGGGATTAAGGTCTGGGGAGTTTCCTGGCCATGGACCCAAAATATCGATGTTTTGTTCCCCGAGCCACTTAGTTAACACTTTTGCCTTATGGCAAGGTGCTCCATCATGCTGGAAAAGGCATTGTTCGTCACCAAACTGTTCCTGGATGGTTGGGAGAAGTTGCTCTCAGGGGGATGTGTTGGTACCATTCTATATTTATGGCTGTGTTCTTAGGCAAAATTGTGAGTGTGCCCACTCCCTTGGCTGAGAAGCAACCCCACACATGAATGGTCTCAGAATGCTTTACTGTTGGCATGACACAGGACTGATTGTAGCGCTCACCTTGTCTTCTCCGGACAAGCTTTTTTCCGGATGCCCCAATCAATCGGAAAAGGGATTCATCAGAGAAAATGACTTTACCCCAGTCCTCAGCAGTCCAATCCCTGTACCTTTTGCAGAATATCAGTCTGTCCCTGATGTTTTTCCGGGATAGAAGTGGCTTCTTTGCTGCCCTTCTTGACACCAGGCCATCCTCCAAAGGTCTTCACCTCACTGTGCGTGCAGATGCACTCACACCTGCCTGCTGCAATTCCTGAGCAAGCTCTGTACTGGTGGTGCCCTGATCCCACAGCTGAATCCACTTTAGGAGACGGTCCTGGCGCTTGCTGGACTTTCTTGGGCGCCCTGAAGCCTTCTTCACAACAATTGAACCGCTCTCCTGGACGTTCTTGATGATCCGATAAATGGTTGATTCAGTTCATTTGCATGGCAAAGAGGGACTTTGCAATTCATCGGATCACTCGTCATGACATTCTGGAGTATATGCAAATTGCCATCATACAAACTGAGGCAGCAGACTTTGTGAAAATTTATATTTGTGTAATTCTCAAAACTTTTGGCCACGACTGTACACTAATTTACCAATTTAAAAAGTTATCCTTTTTAGATGAAACTATACTAAATATATTCACCTCACCAAATAATGGATTAAAACACACTGTTTTGCAATGAAGGTCTACAGTAGCCTCAACAGCACTCTGTAGGGTAGCACCATGGTGTAGCTGGAGGACCGATAGTTAGCACTGCAGTGCATAAAATGAGTAGTTGACTCAAAAAGAGAGAAATACAATAGTTTACGAGTTTTGGACAAATGTATTTATTTAAAAATTAGAAAGGAGAGATAGAGAGAGAGCTATATTTTGTTGTATTTTTTCACATTCACTTTAACTTAGCTAGTGAATGCAGCTAGCTAGTTTATCCTACGCAAACACCCAGCTCAAACGGAGAGTGATGTTATGTTAGCTAGCTATAGCTATCCAACACTGGAACTCTTCCAAGTCAAGGTAAGCATTCTTATTAATTTATTGCCACCGGGGCCCGCCAGTGTAGCTGCTAAACTGCTTGCTGACTGTACACTGTACTCCATGATTGTAGCGGGTTTACTAACACATTAGTTCTAGTAGCTACCTTAACTTTGACATTAGCTAGTATGGTGACAACGATGTAGGCTGTGTGTAGCGGTTAGCGGTTATGATATGAACATTTAGAACGTTTTTTTTGCCTGCTGATGTGTTGTGCACCGAAGTCCATAAGCGAAGGGAAAAAGTGAGAGGAGGAGATCCCGTAGATGCAAGAATGAATTATACAATGAGCAAAATGATAATGTTGTTTGTAAGTGGCTTCTATGAAAGTGAACTGTGTTTGCGTGTGATCAGGGGTGTATTTATTCCACCGATTTTGTTGAAAAATGTTTCTTAATTAAACGGAAGCAAACAGAACGAAACGGGGATAAACATAAACATAGAAACTCTTGTTAGCAACTTTTGGACTAATGATTACAACCTAGATCAGCTAGATGCAGGAAAAAGTGTGCAAGGCGGTATTTAATGTGTCACTGTCTGTCACCTTCATTACTCACATTTTTCTCTCGACCTGTGCACCTACATGGGAACTTTCATTCATAGGCTAGGTTGTAGCAACCTCATGATGGGTATAAAGAAATGTCAAGTATCGTGTAGTAGCCTAAACCTGCCGATGTTACATTGAGCTGGTTGAATGGAATATGAATGACAGTCATCCAATATGCTGTAATAGAAATAAGGTCATGCTTATGAAAAAAAGTATCGTCCTTATCTTAAACGTCACAGACCGCCACTGGTGTATAATTATGCAGAAAGCACCTTGGGTAATGATTGTCTGACTGTATAGGGAACAGAGGAACTTAGCTCATAGAAAAGGAATACAAGGGTGCCAGCGAGGAGAGCGGTGATTTTAGTATGGGAGGAGAGAATAACATAACTTTATGTTCGATTCTGGTTCTTGACATTACATTCCCATGAAGAAAGACCATGTGGAAGTCTAATCTATCGATAACTAAAAAAAGCAGTCTGCGATGTTGCATTTCAGCAGAAACCCCAGAAACACATTCCTTCCTCCCAGTATTACCCATGCTTTTAGTTTCCATGTCTGTTGCTGCAAAAGACAACAATCCATGAGGTTCTGGTTTGAAGAAATCAAAAATGATTTATTTGGGCTATTAGCGTTGCCATGTTTCTGGATTAGCTCGGGTTGAGTCTTCCAGGTGACGGGAAAATGAATCGTTAATATGTTCAACGTCGCATCTCGAGCAGCAGGAAAAACATCCCCCTAATAGGAATCCACAGAGCAGATATGGCATGTGGGCCCATAGTTCCCCCCAGAACAGTAATACACTGTAATTGCCTGTAATCTGAATACATTAGGCTAATGAGGAGCTCTGCAGTATTTGTGTGCAATCACGGAATACCTCAAAACTAAAATAAGACAGAAACGAAGGTGTATAAATCTGTAAGGACCGTCAACTGACTTTTTTCCGTGAACCTGCTCTAAAAGTGTTGCTAGATTTGAAACGGCACACGATCAGAAAACTCAAAGAAAACAAGCTATGGGTCATTATCCTTGTTTGTGAGAGATACTGAAGTAAGTGCTGCGTGAGTGTTACAATGTCATACTGTTTGAGGGGGCTCCAAGCACCATGATCTGTGATTGATGACTGGTGTGGGTGGGCGCAGAAACCGCTGCTAGCGAGAACACAGCATCCTTAGACAAGCCTGATCGATAGGAGATGACATATTTTTCAGTCTTGAAGGAGAAATTAGAAATTAGAGCGTCACAATCTTGGTTTAAAAAATAGACCGGGCAGTCGTCCTATACTCGCTGTTCTGGCTGGCTGTTGTTTTTTGAATCCCTCACTATTTTCTCTCTGTGTGTTTTTGTTTTGTTTTGAATGGCCACCGCCGACACCAACACTGGCGACTGGCTACTCTCTCTTCACCAGGACGTCTGTCTGGAGCTGGCACGCTTACTCGCTGTCTTTCTCCTTTTCTTTCTCTCTTCCCCTCTCCCTCTCTTCTCTCTAGGCGCCTTTGTGTGTTTTCTGCTTGTTTACGAGGAACACTGATTTACCCAAGGAGGTTTGGCTGGCTTGGGTGAGGGGAAGAAAATATGAATGAGTCTACAAGCCTCCTCCCGCCTCTCTCAAACTTCCCTCCCACCCCCACCCAATCTTCTTCCCCGTCCCCACCGCTCAGCCAGTCCAGTTTCCACAGGGGTATGTGTGCTGAGCCAGGGGGAAGGCTGGCCTCATTCTTGTGGACAGGCAGTGTGTATCCAGGCGGCTTGCCGGCGTCTCGGGGTGAAATCCTCGGGCTACTCCCACACCCTGGGGTTTCCAATGTGTCCAACCAGCACACTTAGTCATTCCATGAGACTCCTCGACAAAACCCAGAACTCATATTCAGGCCGTTATTAAAAATGACAAGCTGCAAAGCTTGCAAGACATTGAGGGGTGAAAAAATAGAGGAAAAAGGTGGGTACCCAAAATTGGAAAGAACATTAGGCAGTGTTGGGCTAATATGGAGCGGTGTGTCCCAAAAATGTCAAGGTTAAAATTGGCTGCCTAATGTTCATGTTCTCTCAAATGTGCCAAGCCTGAGCTTGCCATGGAGACCAGCAATATTCTCCATTCTGGTACATTACCTACCTGGACCTTTTATTGCAGACATACGCCTTTATGTTCATATTTAGTAAAACAAATGCTTCAATATAGTCAAGTTTGTTAAAGTGAAAGTACAACATTATCATGTGTAATCATGACACTCAGCATTTGAAACGCAGGTCATCTGCTTTTCAATGCAGCATTAGAATGCATTACGACATGTTAACAAGCCCTCGTGAATTGTCCCCCGGTGGGGGCTAATTTTCTGTGTTTGTGTGTCCTGGAACATCCGTGAACGACTGGCTATTCTGGGCATGTAGATCATGGCATTAATGCTGGATACTTCGACCCAGGCATCCATGTTATTGCCCCCCGTGGCTGTGATGTGTTCTGTTGTCACGTAATCACCGTAAGCTCAGAGTCATCAGCCGTATCTTTTTATCATGAAAAGTTATTCAGGGCAGATCGGGGTTCAGGGTCAATTCCATTTCAGTTCAGCTGAGATGTAGTGCAGTTTTATTTTAAGTGAGAATTTTTTAATTATTGGATTGGCAAACTTAATTCACCTCTGGAATTGACTGAAATAACATTTGATTGACCTTGACATGGTGTAGGCAGGCATGTTGACAGCACAACTGCAGTGACTGAAAACATACAGAAAACATACTGCCCTAAAAGAAACACACACTGGGAACCGCAGACTTCTGATGGAAAAACCAGTGTGTGTGTTGAAAAGACAGTAGACAGCATGTGTGTATGTGTAGAGCATGAGAACATAAATGTGAGTGTTGTGTGTGATTACTTGTGTGACTACATGGGTGCCTGAGTGTGTGTCTGTGTGCATTTGTGTGTGCGTGTGCATGCATTAGTGTGTGAACGAGAAGTGTTTAACTCCAGAGCAAGGGAGAGAGAGCGGATAAGAGAGTTAGAGAGTGGCCTAGGAGATTCACGCATTCCCATCCCAGGCATTTGGAGAAAAAAATACCAGTCTCCACAACTCAACAACTCTCGTAAATAATCCGGGTCTGGGCACCACCACAGAATCCCGGGCTGGTGGGTGCCATGTCCTTCCAGGCAGGGGGGAGTGAAAGGGGGGGACTGAGTCTTGCATCATCATGGCCGGGGGACTGATTACAGAGGGGAGAAAGGGGGCAGACCTGGGTATAACTGGAAGTAAAGGTGGTGAGGGAGGAGTGAGTATCAAATAACATTCCCTCCCTCCTTCCGTCTCCTCTTTCCCCCCTCCTGACTACTACGTCTGTCCCCTCTGCCCTTCCCCATGTGGAGATCTTCTCACGAGGTTACTGTGAGAGTGTGTGTATGTCCGTATGTGTTTGTGTGTGTATGTATGTGTGTCCCTATATTTATCTACTGCCTGTTGCAGTCCCAAGTCCTCCCACGGTCTAAACTGTCCCCAAATTGTCCCCCTCCATGTCCATGTCCTAACTATTCCTACTCTGTCCAGTGTATGTCCCCACTAATCATACATTTTCCACTGTGTATTATGTCCCCACGAGTCATTAACTGCTTCGACCTTGTGTGTCCCCAACTCCCTGCAAGGTCCAGCTGTACTGGCATTCACTGGCATTCTTTCAATAAAGGTGTTTGCTGCCTCTGTTTTTTTATGTTTTGATTTTTGAGGTAAGGTTGTGTCTGTGAGAGCGTTTTTGTTTGGGTCATGTCCCAGGACCTACAGTAAGCTCTGATTTTGTGTGCGAGTCTGTTTGTGTCTGGCAAAGGACCTCAGCTTTTCGGGCCAAACATTTGACACACTGCTTTTACTCAATAACACCTCTGGCTTCAGAATGTTAGAAATGAATTTCCAGGAGCTTAAGTTTCTGGCCAAATGAAAATAATGCAGCAGAGAAACATAGTAGAGGAAAAATTCCCATTAGATGTGACACAAGATTTATTTCTCCCTTTTTGGTCAATGACTTCAAAAACAAAGAATGTTTATGGGCTAGACGAGTGGCTGCATGAAGTGGAGAAACAAATGAATGTATAAATAAAGATACCTCACACACTGAATACTACAGTGCATATGGAAAGTATTCAGACCCCTTGACTTTTTCAAAATTCTGTTACGTTACAGCCTTATTCTAAAAATAATTTAATAGTTTTTTTCGCCTCATAAATCTACACAAGACAAAGCAAAAGTACCACATAAAATATAAAATTTACATAAGTATTCAGACCCTTACTAAGTACTTTGTTGAAGCAGCTTTGGCAGCGATTACAGCCCTAAGACTTTTTGGGTATGAAGCTATAAGCTCCGCGCACCTGTATTTGGGGAGTTTCTCACATTCTTCTCTGCAAATCCTCTCAAGCTCTGTCAGGTTGGATGGGGAGCGTCGCTGGACTCTCAGATATGTTAGATAGGGTTCAAGTCGGGCTCTGGCTGGGCCACTCAAGGACATTCAGAGACTTGTCCAGAAACCAGTCCTGCATTGTCTTGTCTGTGTGCTTAGGGTCGTTATCCTATTGGAAGGTGAATCTTCACCCCAGTCTGAGGTCCTGAGCGCTCATAAGCAAGTTTTCATCAAGGATCTCTCTCTCTTTGCTATGTTCATCTTTCCCTCCATCCTGACTAGTCTCCCTGTCCCTGCCTCTGAAAAACATCCCCGCAGCATGATGCTGCCCCCACCATGCTTCATCGTAGGGATTGTTCCAGGTGTCCTCCAGATATGACGCTTGGCATTCAGGCCAATGAGCTTAATCTTGGTCTTGGTTTCATCAGACCAGAGAATCTTGCTTCTCATGGTCAGAGTCCTTCAGGTGCCTTTCAGCAAACTCCAAGCGGGCTGTCATGTACCTTTTACTGAGGAGTGGTGTCTGTCTAGCCACTACCATGAAGGTCTGAATAGTGGAGTTCTGCAGATATGGTAGTCCTTCTTAGAGGTTCTCCCATCTCCACAGAGGAACTCTGAAGCTCTGTCAGAGTGACCATCGGGTTCTTGGTCACCTCCCTGACCAAGGCCCTTCTCCCCCGATTGCTCAGTTTGGAAGAGTCTGGGTGGTTCATTTAAGAATGATGGAGGCCACTGTTTTCTTGGGGACCTTCAATGCTGCAGAAATGTTTTGGTACCCTTCCCCAAATCCGTGCCTCGACACAATCCTGTCTCAGAGCTCTACGGACAATTCCTTCGACCTCATGGTTTGGTTTTTGCTCTGACATGCACTGTCAACTATTGGACCTTATATAGACAGGTGTGTGCCTTTCCAAATCATGTCCAATCAACTGAATCTACCAAAGGTGGACTCCAATCAAGTTGTAGAAACATCTCAAGAATGAGCAATGGAAAGAGGATGCACCTGAGCTCAATTTTGAGTCTCATAGGAAAGGGTCTATAACATCTATAGAAGAGACGGGAATGCTTACGGGGGAGGTGTTGCAGTATATATAAAGAGACGTATTCTTTCAATGCTTAGAGACGATCTTATGTCAAGTGTTATTGAAGTGTTGTGGTTGCAGGTTCACCTGGCACATCTAAAGTCTTTTCTTTTTGGGTGTTTCTATAGGCTACCAAGTGTTAACAGTCAGTATCTAAATAATATGTGTGAAATGCTTGATAGTCTATGTGATGTAAACAGAGAGGTCTACTTTCTTGGGGACATGAATAATAACTCCTTTCTCATCAAGCTGTCCGCTCAAGAGGAAGCTTCTCAATGTAACCAGTGCATGTAATCTGGTTCAGGTTATTAATCAACCTACCAGGGTGTTTACAAACACTAAATGAACATACACATGTTTTGATCAAATTTTTACTAATACTGTATAACTTTGTTCTGAAGCTGTTTTCGTACCCATTGGATGCAGTGATCACAACATAGTGGCTATACCCAGGAAAGCCAAAGTTCCAAAAGCTAGACCTAAAATAGTGTACGAATCAAAATATTTATTTTGTCAGGTTATCGGTTGGGGAACGCTCATGTAGGATGAGTTCAAACTGTTGTCTGTACTGTGGAGGGGAATGGACATTATATAGCTACCTGCCCTTAGGAAACCCTTGTCTCTGGTGGGTACAAGTACTCTGGTGAGCCAGATTGGGAGTTCCCTAATTCACATCACCCACACTCCTTTTGTGCTTTTGCTGTTGGGAGACCAATCTAGATCTCTCCGAGTGCTCATTGACTCTGGGGCTGATGAAAGTTTTATGGAGGCTACTATTGTTTCTGAACTTGGTGTTCCCACTCAACTCCTCTCTGTCCCCATGGATGCTAGGGCACTGGATGGCCGCTCAATTGGAAGAGTCACCCATAGTACAGTGCCAGTTCATATACGGATTTCAGGAAACCACAGTGAGACCATACAGTTCCGTCTCATTGCATATCCCCATGTTCCTGTTGTCTTGGGATTTTCCTGGCTCCAAAAACACAACCCTGTTATTGACTGGACCACGAGCTCCATCCTGGGTTGGAGCCCATTTTGCCATTCCCACTGTCTTAAAGCAGCACAGCCATCCCCGAGACGTCCTCCTCAGGACGTTAGCAAGGCTTTGGATGTATCTGCCATTCCCACTGAATACCATGACCTCCTTTTCAGTAAGGCACGTGCTACTTATATTCCCCCGCACCATCCTTAAGAATGTGCCATTGATCTTCTCCGAGGCACCACACCACCTCGTGGAAAGTACATAGAGGAGTCTACGGGAGGCGTCCGTCCATCCGTCTGCATCTCTTGCCGGCGCAGGATTTGTGCATTGACTACCGGGGTCTGAATGATATTACGATTAAGAATCCTTACCCCCTACCACTCCTCTCCTCGGATTTTGAACCTCTCCAGGGGGCCACCATTTTTTCCAAGCTGGAACTTTGGAATGCCTACCAACTTGTTCGGATACGCGAAGGAGATGAGTGGAACACAGCATTCAACACAGCCAGCGGAGTCCAAACGGTGAATACCGTTTGGACTCACCAACTGCTGTCTTCCAGGCTCTGGTAAACGATGTGCTCCGGGACATGCTAAACCATTTTCTGTTTGTCTACCTTGACGACATCCAGTTTCCCGATCTGTCCAAGAACATGTTCTGCATGTCAGACAGGTCCTTCAGCGCTTCCTGGAGAACCAATTGTTCATGATAGCCGAGAAGTGTGAGTTCCACCGCTTGACAATCTCCTTTCTGGGATATGTCATTGCTGAGGGAAATGTCCAAATGGATCCTGGAAAAGTGAAAGGAGTGGTAGATTGGCCTCAACCTATGTCCAGGGTGCAGTTACAACGTTTCCTGGGTTTCGCTAACTTCTACCGCCATTTCATTCGGGGCTACAGCCCCCTGGCGGCCCCCCTCTCTATACTCACCTCTCCCAAGGTACCGTTCACATGGTCTCCAGCTGTCGACAGAGCCTTTGTGGACCTGAAGCATCGGTTCACCACAGCACCCATCCTCGTCCATCCGGACCCGTCCCATCAATTTGTGGTAGAGGTTGATGCTTCTGATGTTGGAGTGAGCACCATCCTGTCCCAGCGATCTGCACAGGACCAAAAGCTTCATCCCTGTGCCTTCCTGTCCCATCGTCTGAATCCTACAGAGAGGAACTACGACGTAGGCAACCAAGAACTCCTGGCGGTCAAGATGGCGTTGGAAGAGTGGAGGCACTGGCTGGAAGGAGCAGAACAGCCATTCTTGGTTTGGACTGACCATAAGAATTTGGAATATCTCTTGTTTACAAGACTCAATTTCACCTTTTCCTACCGCCCAGGGTCCAAAAATGTGAAGCCTGACATCCTCTCCCACCTATAAAGTTCCTCTGCCACACCCTCGGATTCCAAAACCATTCTCTCTACCTCATGCCTTGCAGCCTCAGTGGGTTGGGGTATTGAGACCCTGGTTCACAAGGCACAACGTTCCCAGCCTGGACCTGAAGGGGGCCTGGCTAACCAGCTGTTTGTCCCTAACTCAGTCGGGTTCCGGGTCCTGGAATGGGCTCATTCCTCCAGGCTGACCTGTCATCCAGGTTCCCGCCATACCCTAGCATTCCTTCAACAACGTTTCTGGTGTCCCACAATGGGTTCAGGGTGTCTGGGGTGATGGTGTTGATGTGTGTCATGACCAGCCTTTCAAAGCACTGCATAATTACAGATGTGAGTGATTCAGGCCAATAGTCATTTAGGCAGGTTACCTTGGAGCTCTTGGGAACAGGGACAAGGGTGGTCAACTTGAAACATGTTGGGATTACAGACTGGGACAAGGAGAGATTGGAATGTCCATGAAGACACTTGCCAGCTGGTCTGCAAATGCTTCGAGAACACAGCTTGTTTTTTTGGTCATTGTTCGTATAGTCACTGTGGAGACAACGTTATCTATGCACTTATTGATAAACTGTCATAAACTCTTCAATGCTATCGGATGAATCCTGGAACAAATTAAATCAAATCAAATGTATTTATAAAGCCCTTCTTACATCAGCTGATGTCACAGAGTGCTGTACAGAAACCAAGCCGAAAACCCCAAACAGCAAGCAATGCAGGTGTAAAAGCACAAATCAAAGAACAAATCAAATCAAATGTTATTGGTCACATACACATGGTTAGCAATGTTAATGCGAGTGTAGTGAAATGCTTGTGCTTCTAGTTCCGACAGTGCAGTAATATCTGACAAGTAATCTAACAATTCCTCAACAACTACCTAATACACACAAATCTAAAGGGATGAATGAGAATATGTACATATAAATATATGGATGAGTGATGGTCGAGCAAGGTGCAATAGATGGTATAAAATACAATATATACAGTGGTTGCTCCTCTAAAAGTTGCCACAGCATTCTGTGGCACGTTATCTAATTGTCAGCCATTTTTTCTGTTAATGCAAGTTAGTGCTAGTTTGACCACCATAGGGCATCTTTGAGAAGCATTTGATAGTCTTCCATATTGGCATTACCAGAGAATTGAAAACCTTTTTTGTAATAACATAGTATATGGGTTTCATTTTAAGAAAGTTGGCCTAATTAATTTGATTAATATTATGGTGTTTCTATTCTGAGAAAAATGAAAAAACGAAACCCTCAGTGTTTCCGTTAGGATAGAATGCAAAATATGGAGCTGTACAACGTGATGGTCGGGAGCAGGCTACAGCATAAGAGGATTGGAGGATTCTAAGTTGTTTGCCTTCATTAGACAACTTTGTTTCAATATTTCTGTAAATCAGTGATATTTATTCCCATAGTAATTCATTATGGATCCATAACTAAATCAACATCTGCATTTTGAAAGAGTATTTCTATCATTATTTTATTAACGAAAGCATAAAGATGCTGATGAAGAAATACAGTACTGTACAGTATATGCTTTTACATTTGGATAATAAAGCATTTAACTTCTTTGGGAGCAGCGCACGAGGTGACCGTTTTGGAGAGCCTGGCGTGCCCAAAGTAAAATGCCTCCCATTCAGGCCCAGAAAATAGGATATGCACATATTTAGTACCATTGGATAGGAAACACTCCCCCACCACTCCGTAAGAAGTTAAAGCTTTTTGAAGATATAAGCCACCTGCATTTGTTTATTAGGCTACTGTGCAGTCTGACAAGTAAACATAGCCTACAATACATACTGTAGTAAACATGAGAAAGTGCCTAATTCCCTACATACTGGAGAGCAGGCAATGTCTGTACTACAGAATTTTGGCACGCGGGAGACCGGGATTCAATTCCCCGACGGGGAGGAAGGAGTAGGCTGTCCTTGTAAATAAGAATTTGTTCTTAACTGATTCTATATGTGTTATTTCATAGTTGTGATGTCTTCACTATTATTCTACAATGTAGAAAATAGTACAAATAAAGAAAAATCCTGGAATGAGTGTGTCCAAACTTTTGACTGGTACTTGCTTAATTAATATTATGGTGCTTCTATTCCAAGAAAAAAACTCTCTGGGTTTCCGTTAAGATGGAATGGAAAATGTTGCGCTGTACAACGTGACGGTCCCCAGTACAGTACTGGGCTTTTAGCTAAAGAATCCCTGTGTCGTGCAGGCAGGGCACGCGGGAGACCGGGGTTCAATTCCCCGATGGGGAGGAAGGAGTAGGCTGTCCTTGTAAACAAGAATTTGTTCTTAACTGACTTGCCTAGTTAAATTCAATCTGGAGTGCCTGCGCTCATAAATTCAGAGCATTGTCAGTTTGTAAATACAGACCGTTTCATTCTCGGAGTGCACACTGGACGTTCGGGTTGAGGAGCAGGGTTGCTTTGAGCTTTCTGGCCTTACAACGGCACACAAGCTGACGTTGGCGAGCTTGCTAGCTACTTCCAGACACAAATGAGACCAATCTCACCATTTTACTCGCCCTGGCAGAGCTGGTTAGGCTGTTTTCATGTTAACCAGAGTGTTGGTGACTGTAACTGTGCTGCTGGAAACAATTTAACTTCTTTGGGAGCAGCGCACGAGCTGACGGTTTTGGAAAGCCTGGCGTGCCCAAAGTAAAATGCCTCCCATTCAGGCCCAGAAAATAGGATATGCACATATTTAGCACCATTGGATAGGAAACAGTCTGAAGTTTCTAAAAGTGTTAACATTTTGTCTGTGAGTATAACAGAACGGATATGGTAGGCAAAAACCCGAGGAATTTCTGTCCTGGAAAAAGTGGTTTTGACACATTGCCTCATTTGGAACCCCTCCCTTATGAAAATGCCCATATAAGGGCATATGAATGCAGTACCTATTGCTTCCTCTGGATGTCAACAGTCTCGAGAAAGTGTTTTGATTCTAATTAGCTGCTTTTAGATTGTAGAAGAAGACGAATAAGGAAGTGGCCACACAGATGTCAATAGAAGAAAATGCGCATTCCCGGCTGGCGCGTTCTGTGGTTTTTTCCTTTCTTATCGCCCAGTTTATATTCCGGTTGAAATATTATACAACATATACATAAAAGTGTTCCTAAGGATACATTTACAATTATGTTTGATTGTTCTTGGACAAGTTTATAGGTATAAGTTGAACGAGTTCTCTTCACGTTTTAATGGAGGAGTGGACGCTGTATTTTCTCATTATAACGCGCCAACCAAACGGAGATTTATGGATATAATACATTACTTTTTCTAACAAAAGAACCATGGATTGTCTTCGTTGGACACTTGGGAAGCCCTCAGCAGAAGTTCTTTAAAAGGGAATGCTATTTTGATATGTCAGATGAAGAGTTAGACCAGAAAGTCAGGGCCATTAAGGCAAGGATGCCTTTAGAACGGTCAAAATAAGTCTCTAAGCAATGGGCCATCGTGTACAATGGCAAATAGTTAGGCAGTCTTTGCAGCATGATGCTGGTGCAGGTATCATTACTTATTTGTAGACACATTTTCAATGATGTATGAAATTGGAGTTGTCCTTCATCAACTGGTAATACATAAATAATGAAGCAGGATAATAGGTTAAATATTTCACTTTTAATTCCAATGCTTTTTTTCAAGATACAACATTGTCATCTTTGGCAGTATAGATGGATTTTCAAGGAAGGTAAAAATATTATTTTGTATGCATATTGCATATTTCCCATGACCTAATGAACAACCACAATACCAGTCTGGTGTTAAGCTTTCTGTGCTGTATTGACGTATCCTGAAAATGACATCTGCTGCTTTAGATTGAATGGTCATATCTCAGTTATTGTTTTCATATCTACAAAATATAAGCAATTTTCTTTACTTTTAGAATGCGAGCTGATCAAGGGGTCGGAAATGTAGATATTGCAAGATGTGCTGTATGTTCACTGTCCGAGGAACAGGCCGTGGAAGCTTTATTGCTGGCAAAGTGTCCATAACCAGAGATAATTTCACTATTCTGTGTTCTATCTGCCTGTCTTGTTGTACATGGAACCTGTCTCACATGCATTAATAAAAAAAACTTATGATGTCAGCTGCTAATTTTCAGATTTACACCACATAAACACTCAGCCATTTTTACTGGACTATCAAGCCCCTGTTGCTGCCAAATCATGATTTGCCTGGAGGTTAGTCTTGCAATAACCAAGTGGTGAGACACAGCCCTCTACATTTAAATGTTTCAGGTACACTCAGATACTGTATGTGTCTGCATCACATACAGTCAGTAACCACTCACAGAGGCACACACAAATTTCATTTCAATATCCTCGGACCCACCTCAGTGTTCACTATTCATGGAGGAAGACCACAGGAACACAGAGATTAGGTCCCCCCCACCCCACAAAACCTTTTCATTCTTTCTGTTAGAGTGGAACGCTTATGGAGAGATGTTTGGAGTGCTGTGACATGTCACCCTTTAAGTACTGACACCTCACCAGCTGTTGCCTTAGCACTACACAATGGAGTCAAATGAACAAGTCATCATCAAGCTTCAAGTGGTATTCATGTATTCATTTGTGATCTGGTAATGCAAAAGTCTAATAATGACATTATCTTCTAGTGTTTGTCCTCGTGTGTCTGTTTTTCAGCATAAAGTACTCTGCAGCCACTTAGCGTGGACACCAGGTGAGGCTACACACACACAGTTATATCAGCTGTGTTGGTGAACCCCTCCCGCATCTGAACTGCCTGACAAAGAGGGCACAGCATGATCATAGGTGAGAGGTCACTTGGTCAGGTTAACAGGAAGTATTATTAAAGAGATGCTTTACATTGAAATACAGATAGAGATGTAATAGTCCCAGAGTTAATGATCCCAGGTCAGTTTATATTATACAGGGAGTATTATTAACTTCTTAGGGAGCAGCTCCCGAGGTGACGGTTTTGGAGAGTCTGGCGTGCCCAAAGTAAAATGCCTCCCACTCAGGCCCAGAAAATAATACTATTGGATAGGAAACACTCTGAAGTATCTAATATTGTTAAAATATTGTCTGTGAGTATAACAGAACAGATATAGCAGGCGAAAACCCGAGGAATTTCTGTCCTGGAAAAAGTGTATTTGACACATTGCCTCATTTTGAACCCCTCCCTATTGAAAATGATCATATATGGGAGTAAGATTGCAGTACCTATTGCTTCCTCTAGACAGTGTTTGATGATGTTTAGTTGCTCTGGATGGTAATAGAAGAAGAATTTTGAAGTGGTCATCGGATGTAAACAGAAGAGGATGCGTGTTCACGGGCTCGCGCACGCTGTGTTTTTTTCCTTTCCTATCGCCCAGTTTATAATCCGGTTGAAATATTATACTAAATATACATAAAAGTGTTCCTAAGGATACATTATCAATGATGTTTGATTGTTCTTGGACAAGTGTATAGGTATAGGTTGAACGCGTTCTCTTCACGGTTCAATGGGCGAGTGGACGCTGTATTTTATGAACATAATGCGCCAACCAAACAGAGATTTATGGATATAATAAATGACTTTTTCTAACAAAATAACCATTGGATGTCTTCGTTGGACACTTGGGAAGCCCTCAGCAGAAGTTCTTCAAAAGGTAAGAGATTTGTTTTCGCTGTGAAATGGAAAATATTGGAGGTGCTACCCTCAAACAATCAAATGTAGTGCTTTCGCCGTAAAGCCTTTTTAAAATCTGACAACGCTGTGATATTGCCAAGAAGCAGAGCTTTTGATGATTATGCAACACTTGTATATTGATGAATGTTTAATAATTCAACTTTTGGATTTTGAATTTGGCGCCTTGCATTTCATCGGGTAGTGTCGCACCACTCCCTAAGTAGAGCCACTCCCTAAGTAGCGCCCCACCACTCCCTAAGTAGTTAACAGGGAACTCATAATGAGTAATAGGACACACCTGAGTGTCATTAATGTCTCTAGGATGGTCTCTGTAGCCCTCCGGTGACATGTGGAACCATGACAGAACCCTCCCATCTAGGAGCGGCTCTAGAACAAGTTCTGGATCCAGGATGTCCCGGGCAGGCACCCACACCCGCTCCAGGTACTGCAGGGTGCCTCGGACCCGACGAGCCTCCAACAGACGCCGGACAGTGTAGGCTGGGCGGCCATCCACAAGTCGAAGGGGTGGAGGGGCAGTTGTGTAGGGGAGAGAAGGAACTACTCTTTACCATCTTGAAACGGGAGACATGGAAGGATAGACCCTCATAGACCTGGGAAGCTGGAGATGATAGTTGACCGGATTGATGTGACTCAGGATCTTGGATGGTCCTATCCAGCGTGAAGTGAGCTTCCGCGATTCCACCTTTAAGGGAAGATCACTGGTGGAGAGCCACACCCGTTGACACGGTCGGAGGAGCCGAAGAGGCCTTTGGTGCCGGTTTGCCTGGTGTTGTTGTCGGGCAGAGGAGCGGAGCAAGGAGGATCGCGTTCTGATCCAGATGCGGCGACATAGTCGAATGAACGCCTCGGCAGATGGCACCCCCGCTTCCGCTTCTTATTCAGGAAACAGGGGGCGAACCCGAACTGACACTCAAACAGCGACAGTCCAGTGGATGAGTTTGGCAGTGTGTTATGAGCATATTCTTCCCAGATGAGGAACTTGGTCCAGTTGCTGGCCTGAGTGGAGCCGAAATAGCAGAGGAACTTCTCCAGCTCTTGGTTGGCCTGCTCAGTTTGCCCATTTGACTGTGGCTGGAACCCCGAGGAGAGACTCACTGACGCGCCCAACAGGGAGCAGAAGGCATTCAAATACTGTGCGACGAACAGGGGCCAACGATCTGAGACAATGTCCTGGGAAGCCCGTGTAGTCGAAAGACATGGGTAATCATGAGATCAGCAGTTTCCTTCGCTGAGGGCAACTTGGGTAAGGCAATGAAATGGGCTGCCTTGGAGAACCGATGGGGATGGGCAGCGGTTGGAGCAACACAGCCGGTCGCTGTCATGAGGATTTGCTTTGGGCATGGGTGGAACAGGCCGCAACAAAGGATCTCACATCCTCAATCATGTTGGCCCACCAGAATTTTCGCCTCAGGAACTCCAGTGTCCAATTAACCCCTGGATGCCCAGTTAATTTAGAGGAGTGTCCCCGTTGTAGCACTCAAGAACTGGCTGATCGCGGAAGTTCTCCTGGGTCAGGTTCTCTGGTCTGGGCTTATCGTACCGTGGTTTCAATACTCCATATCACAGGGGCCACAATGCATGAGCTGGGGATGATGGGCTCGGAGAGACATTGTGTTGGCAGGACAGGGCATCTGTTTTCTGATTCTTGGATCCCGGACGATGGGCTAGTGTGAAATCGAACCTGTTAAAACACAGAGCCCTCCTCGTTCTGCTGTGAAAGGAGAGCCCTTGCTCCGGTGTCCGAGGCGTCCACCTATAGCACAAAGGGAAGAGTAGGATCAGGATGAACGAGGATGGGTCCAGAGGTGAAACGTTCTTTGAGCCTCATGAATGCCCTGTCAGCCTCGGGAGTCCAGCAAAAACGGGTCTGAGACTTGCGGGTTAGGACCGTGAGAGGCGCTGCCACCGCACCAAAGTTGCATATAAAATGGCTGTAAAAATTGGCAAACCAGAGGAACCGCTGGATCTGCTTGAGTGAGGTGGGATGGGGCCAGTCGGCGACCGCCTCAACCTTTACAGGGTCCATTTGGATGCCTGCGGTATAGATTATGTGACCCAGGAAGGAAACTTGGGATTTGTGGAACTCACACTTCTCTATCTTGACATATAGTTAGCTCTTCAGGAGGCATCTCAGGACTTGGCCGATGTGCAGTATGTGTTTCGGAAGGGTTTTGGAGAAGATCAGGATGTCGTTGAGGTAAACAAAGACGAACCGATTCAACATATCCCTAGGTGTGTCATTGACCAATGCTTGAAAGACTGCCGGTGAGTTCGATACTCCCAAAGGCATGACTAAATACTCATAGTGACCAGTAGGGGTGTTAAACATCTCTGGAAAGACCTGAAAATAGCTGTGCAGCGACTCTCCCCATCAAACCTGACAGAGCTTGAGAAGATCTGCAAAGAAGAATGGGAGAAACTCCCCAAATACAGGTGTGACAAGCTTGTAGCGTCATACCCAAGAAGACTCATGAATACTAATACTTATGTAAATGTAATATTTCCGTTTTTTTTTATGAATTAGCAACAATTTTCATTATGGGGTATTGTGTGTAGAAACGATTGAACAATTTTACAATAAGGGTATAATGTAACAAAATGTGGAAAAAGTAAAGGGGTCTGAATACTTTCCAAATACACTGTATATGGATAGGGCTAAATTGTAAATTTTTTCATTTACAAAATATGGTAATCATATGCATAAGCATGGCATTAAAGGGCAACACTTTGGAGATTGTGGGAAAATAATAGAATAAAGGCGAGGACACAATAGTTCACTGAAGACTGAATCCAAACATTACACTGTTGATTTTATGTGAATTTTAAATTTACTGGACTTTTCGCTTCGTTTGTTAATTAATATCAAAATCTGAAAATATTCTGCATACATTCAGTAACATGATAAGAATATTCTTGGAAAATTTGGGGTAGGTGCAACATAGGACAAAAAAAATGACAAGGGTTTGATTGAGAGGTCTAACTGGTGTTTTCAAGTGGCCACATACTGTACCTCTCTAAAGTGTGCACAGTTCATAAGTCATTTCCATGCACTTTTATGACTCAAAGAAGAGTCTACAACTAAAAGGTGCTTTTTGAGCTCATTTAGCTGTGCCATTGAGGGACCTAGACCGAGCACATTTGTAGTTGTTTTGTTTGGAACACAGCCTTGCATCCCTGCCTTTACACAATTATTGTTGTTGTTTACGCAATCTTAAAACGGTCAATAATAAATTGCAATCTGGGTCAGGTAGGCATAATTAGAAATCTTGCTCTATTGCCAAAATGACTAGATCTAAATTATAGAATACGATCTTACAATGTTAGGCTTTAAAAAGGCAATTCAGAGAAGCACATCGTCATTTTGGTGCACCTAGAATGGAGTCATGAGTGAGTTCAGATGCGTGGTCCGTGGCAATTTTTATTCAGAAAACAACAAACATTGCTCATTCTTTTCAGGACAACCCAGGGTATAACGTCATGTCATCTTGTAACTGTACATCAAACATAGTGACACTGTATATGACATGAGTCTTATATGGAAATGTGAAGTGCACATTTGGACTGTATTGCTTGTGTGACATCAAAGTGCTATTTATTATAATCCTCAATGGCTCATCTTTCAAAATACACAGTCCTCGTAATTTACAGCATTTCCCTCACTCAGACAACAAAAATTTCCCAATTAGCGGGATGGATGGGGGCAACGTCTTGTCGCTCGTGGTGCACAAGTTCAGAATGGCTGTCAGTCAAAACTCATACAGGGCTGTGAAGCGGAAAATGTGAACTCTGACATGTTACAATTTTTAACCCGTATACGGGTACGAGTGTAAAGGGCTACGAGAGGATATCTTATACCTGGGGCTTCCACCAAGGGCAACCTGGTCTCCCTTACTGAAAAAAACAGGCTTCTGGCAAACAGTTGTGGCAAATCTTTGGCCAATTTGCCACAAATTTGCAGCAAGCTCATATTTTCACATGCAATTTAGTTTCGTGGCAAATTTGCAGCGAATTGTTAACTTCTGGCAAACAATTCTGGGAAACTTGTGCCGAACATTCTACTGTTGGCTACAAATTTGCTGCAAACTCATTATGAATATGCCAATTAGATCAGATTTTTGGTTACATTGAAATGTTTTATCTACATAAAATCACATATAACTTTAAAATAACTTGCTTCTCACAGAGAAAACTAAACTAAACATATTAAATGTACTAAACATACAAAAAAGTATTCAATGTCTTAACGGAAAAAATACATTTAATAACTTCATCTATTTCACAATAAAAAAAATGATGCGCAGTACTACAATATTAACCTGAAATCATCAGCATGGTAATGAAGAAAAGAGGAAAGACTGAATATTTCCAAAATAAATTGTTTATTTAATATTTTTATGTAGCTATAACATTTACATTACAAAAATGTGAACAATGGGATGTTAACCTAAGCATGTTTAATGGCAACTTCAAAATGTACATGAACCAAATGATAACTGTCAGGAAATGGTCCAAGGCTGGAGGGGGCATGGGTAATTGGTTGGGGGGCAGAATAGAAAGTGATGGCCAAGGGGAGGTTTATATTAACCTTCGCCTGGTCCCAGATCTGTTAGTGCTGATGCAACAACCATAGAAGTTGGATATACAGTAAAAACAGATCTGGGAAGAGGCTAACTTTACACTGTCCTGATACTATGCTGTGAGCCAATAGAGATGAAACAGAATCTCCTAACAGATGGTTAAGTCTTATAACCCTGGTGAATGTCAATGGTGTCAGTTCCTGTTACTGTATGTACAGTAAGGGTTGTCCCACTGCCAAAGGATATACTGTACTGGCTAAAAGTTTCCATAACAGTTACAAGCTAGGGATCGTTAGTAGAGTCGTGGTGGTCAGCATAGGGGACAGCTGTAGTTATCTGACTAGCATAACTTTATGATATTTCTCTGTCAAGACATAGTGTGCCCTGTTTCATGTAAGTCAGTGGGTGCATGTATATTTCATGATAAATGTTTGCTACAACACCTTGCTAAAACAAGGAGCAACTAAATTACAACGTTTCATCACGCCATTGTAAAGTCAGTGTTACTGTGGAAATAAGTGGAGGCTCCTCACAGGAGGAGGTGGAGGACCATCATCCTCAGCGAATTTCATAAAAATAAAAATTGTAAAACATAAAAAAAACAGCTAACTTCCGTCCTCCTCTGGGTACGTTGACTTCAATACAAAACCTAGGAGGCTCATGGTTCTGACCTCCTTCTATAGACTTACACAGTAATTATGACAACTTCCGGAGTACATCCTCCAACCTATCAAATCAAATTGTATTAGTCACATGCACAGAATGCAACAGGTGTAGACCTTACAGTGCAATGCTTACTTAGAAGTCCCTAACCAACAATGCAGTTTAAGAAATTAAAGGAACAGATAATTAAAGAGTAGCAGTAAAATAACAATAGCGAGACTATATTGTAACAGTGGTGGCGGCTTCCCTAACTAAAATCTTTTTTTTTTTTCACGAAAATTTCGGGCGCCAGACAGTTTTCTAAAACTGACAAAAAAAAATCTAACAACCCCGGATAGCAAACAAAAAACCACTGATTACACACAAAAACAAATATTTCAAAACGGGCTTCAATTTAACTGGAATTTATTACGTAGTGTCCATAGCCATTATATAAAAAAAGGGTACTTATTTCGAAAAAGCAAAAACCAAACAAACAGTAATTAAATGTGTATGTATATATATATATAGTGTTCACACAATCACATAAACGCTATAAACGAAATCCCAGGTCATACTGGTCACATTCTAGCTGGGCGTCCACACTGGCAGATTCGTGTCCATATTCACGCCAAACTTTTCATATAGCAAAAGAGAAAGAAAAAAACATTGGATTCACATTTCGCGGGTAGAAAATCAAACAAAATGCAAAACTTCAGAGATCAACGATAATGCATTCAACTTAAACAATCAAAATCACAGATAAGCAATAACCAAATGTGCGGATGTGAATGGAATGCGTGTGTATCTGATAGCGTGTGAATGAGTGTAGTGTGCGATTGCGCGTCGGGTACACTAACCAATTTTGGCGGATGGAATCGCAAACTGGAGAGTGTAGATGGACCCCGCNAGGAAGGAAGTTTAACGGCCTTGGACTCGTTGAGAGTGAACCGCTCACCAACAACAACCGGTCTTTGAGGTGCGTCGCTATGGAATCGCCAGACTCCACGTCGCATCAGACGGCGTGCGCGGGAAGCCTCAGTCCAAACAACTCCGTCTTCCACTCCACATGGTAACCTTTTACCTCGCTCTCCTTCTCACGAATCAAAACATACCCCGGTGACGTCCTCTTTCCACCTGGTTAAATAGGCCTCGCCTCCATTTCCCTTTCCCCATTACTTACTTACTCCACCCTTTCCGTTAAAGGTGAAAGTAAACGTAAACATGGCCTATAGTTTACTGCACTGTCACAATATACAGGGGGTTCCGGTACAGAGTCAATGTGCGGGGGCACCAGTTATTCGAGGTAATATAGGTAATATGTACATGTAGGTAGAGTTATTAAAGTGACTATGCATAGATAATAATAGAGAGTAGCAGCGGAGTAAAATAGGGGGTGGGGGGTGGCAATGCAAATAGTCTGGGTAGCCATTTGATTACCTGTTCAGGAGTCTTATGGCTTGGGGCTAGAAGATGTTTAGAAGCCTCTTGGACCTATACTTGGCGCTCCGGCACCGTTTGCCATGCGGTAGCAGAGAGAACAGTCTATGACTAGGGTGGCTGGAGTCTTTGACAATTTTTAGGGCCTTCCTCTGACACCGCCTGGTATAGAGGTACTGGATAGCAGGAAGCTTGGACACTGTAATGTACTGGGCCGTACGCACTACCCTCTGCAGTGCCTTGCGGTCATAGGCCGAGTAGTTGCCATACCAGGCAGTGATGCAACCAGTCAGGATGCTCTCGATGTGCAGCTGTAGAACCTTTTGAGGATCTGAGGACCCATGCCAAATTTGTTCAGTCTTCTGAGGGAGAATTGTTTTTGTCGTGCCCTCCTGATGTCTTGGTGTGCTTGGACCATGTTAGTTTGTTGGTGATGTAGACACCAAGGATGTTGAAGCACTCAGCCTGCTCTACTGCAGCCCGGGTCAATGAGAATGGGGGCGTGCTCGGTCCTCCTTTTCCTGTAGTCCACAATCATCCCCTTTATCTTGATCATGTTGAGGGAGAGGTTGTTGGCCTGGCACCACACGGCCAGGTCTCTGACCCACTCCCTATAGGCTGTATCGTCGTTGTTGGTGATCAGGCCTACCACAACAGTGGTAGGCCTGATCAAACTTAATGATGGTGTTGGATTCGTGCCTGGCCGTGCAGTCATGAGTGAACAGGGAGTACAGGAGGGGACTGAGCATGCACCCCTGAGGGGCCCCTGTGTTGAGGATCAGCGTTGCGGATGTGTTATTACCTACCCTTACCACCTGGGGGCGGCCCGTCAGTAAGTCCAGGATCCAGTTGCTGAGGGAGGTGTTTAGTCCCAGGGTCCTTAGCTAATTGATGAGCTTTGAGGGTACTATGGTGTTGAACGCTGAGCTGTAGTTAATGAATAGCATTCTCACATAGGTGTTCCTTTTGTCCAGGTGGGAAAAGGCAGTGTGGAGTGCAATAGAGAATGCATCATCTGTGGATCTGTTAGGGCGGTATGCAATTTGGAGTGGGTATAGGGTTTCTGGGATGATGTGGGCCATGACCAACCTTTCAAAGCACTTCATGGCTACAGACCTGAGTGCTACAGGTCTGTAGTCATTTAGGCAGGTTACCTTAGTGTTTTTGGGCACAGGGACTATAGTGGTCTGCTTAAAACATTTAGTATTACAGACTCGGACAGGGAGAGTGTGAAGTGTGAAGAGAGCGTGAAAATGTGAAGAGAGCGTGATCACACAGTTGTACAGCTGGTGCTCTCATGCATCAGAGTTCTTGCAGCATGGCCTGACGTATTATCCACCCAATCAAAGGATCAGAGAATGAGTCTAGTACTGAAAGCATAACCTACAGCTAGCTAGCACTGCAGTACATGAAATGTGGTGGGTAGTTGACTCAAAGAGACAAAGACAATAGTTGAACAAATTAATTTCTTCCAAAATGAAAGAGAAGCAAGAGAGAGATTGTCATTTTTTTTACTTTCAGTTTCACTTACTTAGCTAGCAAATGCAGCTAGCTTGTTTAGCCTACACAAACACCCTGCTCAAACAGAGGGATGCTATGTTAGCTAGCTGGCACAACACAACACTGGAACTCTTCCAAGTCAAGGTAAGCTTTTGGTTTGACTAATTTATTGCCACCAGGGCCCGACGTTGTAAGTGCTTGACTGCTTACTGACTGTACACTGTAATGTTACTGCATGATTGTAGCAGGTTTACTAACGCGTTAGTTCTATTAGCTATGTTGACTATGACGTTACTTTAGCTAATATGATGACAACGATGTAGACTGTGTGAAGCGATTATGATATGGTTTGGCTTGGAAAGTTTTTTTCGCCTGGTCACATACAGCTAACGAGTTGTGCAAGTCCACAAGCAAAGGGACAAGGTGAGAGGAGGTAAGCACATAGATGCAAGAAGGAATAAAACATGGCTGTATGAAAGTGAACTGTGTTTACGCGTGATCAGGGGAAACTCTAATTTGCAACTGTTGGACTAATGATTACACCCTATATCAGCAAGATGCAGCCAAGAGTATGCAAGGCGGTATTGAATGTATCACTGTCTGACACCTCAAAATTCTTGCACCTACATTGTAAACTTTCATTCATAGGCTTGGTTATAGCAACATCATGATGGGTATATGTCCGAAAGCTTGGTGTAGTAGTGCAAAAAGAGTCAGGCGCAGGACAGCAGAGATGAGCAACACAACGTAGTTTACTCAAAATTTTACAAAGTAGAAACAAATACCAAGCCCACCAAATGGACTGACATCAATTGAAACAATTACGCAGGGAAACAGAGGGTTAAATAATGAACATGTAATTGGGGAATTGAAACCAGGTGTGTAAAAAACAAAGACAAAACAAATGGAAAATGAAAAGTGGATCGGCGATGGCTAGAAGGCCGGTGACGTCGACCGCCGAACGCCGCCCGAACAAGGAGAGGGACCGACTTCGGCGGAAGTCGTGAGAGTATAGGGAAATATTAGTATCATATAGTAGGCTAAAACTATCGCTGTTACATTGAACTGGGTGAATGGAATATGCTGTAATAGAAATAAGGCCATGCTCATGAAAAAAAAATTGTCTTCCCTCATCTTAAACGGCGCTGACTGCCACTGGTAGAAATGGTCTCAACTCATATTTTTGAATGCCCTGTCTTCAGTAAGGTATTCCGCAACAAAACATTCTGAAACTGGTTAGTTTTGTTTCCTCTCGTCTCTCGTTAGGTCGGCTGTTAGATCTGAACAAGGCTGTCACGTCCTGGCCATAGAGAGCCCTCTGGGTTCTCTATGGGGTTTTGGGCCAGGACGTGACCAGCGGTGTTTTGTGTTTTCTATGTTGGTGATTGTGTGTGGTTCCCAATTAGAGGCAGCTGATTGTCGTTACCTCTAATTGGGGACCATACTTAGTGTGTCCTTTCCCCACATGTGGTGTGGGTTATTGTTTTCTGTGAGTGCCTTTGTTGTGTGCCACATATGTGATGATCCGTGTTTCTTTGTTGTTTTTGGATGTTCCATTTTTGAATTAAATTATGTGGAACGATATGCACGCTGCGCCTTGGTCCATTCATGAAGATCGTGACAAAGGCTTAGGTTTTTTAATCGACTTAAAATTAAAGTTGATAAAAAAAAAACATCTCAAATTAAATGTAAAACAGTCATGATGGTTATTTTATTTTCATGACGGTCTTCATCCCTAATCGTTGCTTACACGATTACACAATAAGAGGGCCAGCCCTGATTGTTTATTGGCTAGCTAACTAAGATCCAAGATTCAAACATACTACAAACATTCCAATTCATCCATCATGACCTGGCTATCACTGAGTGCTACGAATGCTTATAACAGCCTAACAAAGGCTGTAAGACTGTCAGTTGGAGTAGAGGATCAGCGAGAATGAGGCGGGAGGGAGGACAGGTGGGTAGGCAGGAAGCCAGGCAGCTGCTGTCAGCCCCTGGCTCCTCGAGACTCAGCATCCTTCCTGGACCCTGGGAAAGGTGGGCAACTGTCTGCTGGCCTGGTACCCATGCCAATGTTCAGACCCTTCAGGCTCCACACTGGGCAAGTGGGATGCATAACAATTAACTGTTTACCCTGGCACTGCTGGTAGGTAGTTGTCACTTCTTTGGCTGGGAGGAGGCGCTGGAATTGGAGAGAGACAACTGAAGGGAGGAGTCTTCTCAGCAACACCAGCCGTGGAGGATAAGTGTTGTAGAGCGAACTCGACTGAGTGCCAGTACGTTCCAGTACGCCACAAAGTGCAATGGAAGCACTCAAGCAGTAAGTCCAAAAGAAGTCGTCCCAGTCGGGAATGTATTCCCATTACTTGCTCACCCATTCAATATTGAGCAGCATTTTGGCAAATTCAAGACCATGATTCCCAACGAATCGAGCATACAATTCCTAACTCAATCCAAGTATTCCCACACTGGCAGTAGCAGTTGGAGATGAACGGGCTTCCACATAATGTTTTGTCTGCATGCAACATTGCACTCCTGAACATAACTCAAATCAGTTACCACATTCAGCATTCCAAGTGATCCAACAATGGCATTCCTACTAAACAACTACTATTCCAAACTAATGCAGGACATCTTGATAAGCACTCTCTGCCACTTAAGAGTCTGAAACAGGAAATGAAACATTTCAGGCATTCCACATTGCTCTGTCTGTAGTGGGTGAATGATTACCCTAGTGTACAGTCTGCATATTAATGTGTGAAGAAGGAGTGTGTGTGTGTGTGTGTGTGTGTGTGTGTCACAGGAGGTTGGTGCCACCTTAATTGGGGAGGATGGGCTTGTGGTAATGACTGGAGCGGAATACACATCAAACATATGGTTTCCATGTGTTTGATGCCATTCCATTCGCTCCGTTCCAGCCATTATTATGAGCCGTCCTCCCCTCAGCAGCCTCCACTGGTTTGTGTACATAACATATTAGCATGTATAGGATTGTGTGCTTGCAGAAGTGTGTATGTGTGTGTGCAAGCGTGTAGGCGTATGTGCTTGAGTTTGTGTGTGGACTACCAGTGTTTGTGGTCAGCAGGTCTCTGTTCCTGGTCATAGTGGCTTGTCAGCCTCTAGTGGTCATCTTGTGACACGTCAGAGACCACGCTATCTATGATGACTGCAGTTTCATACAATTTCCACCTACCAGTAGAAACTGTGCCATGACTATTATGCAGACTGACAAAGACTATAGACAGACCCAGTACAATTGATTCATACTTTTAATTTGTTTATTCCTCCAGCCATTCAACCACTCATCCTTTAATTTGTCTATCAGTGGTGTGTGGTTGACACAAGTCTCTCTGTCCTCTATGGATCGGTGCTTTCCCTCCAAACATCCATCAGTCAGCACCGTCCATCCAGGGCAGAGGAGGTGACAGAGCAGATGAACCCTAGGGGGAAACATAAATAGCGGGATGCTGGCCTTGGCTCTTCCCCCTCCCTCTCTGAAGCTCCGGGAACCTCCCGTCTGTCTACGCATGAGCTGGACTAGCTGCAGCGGAACGGAACGGAACGGAACGGGAGAGGAGATCTTCACCAATGACAAATGACGACACCTCAGAATAAACACACTACAGGAACTGGAGGGGAGTGAGACAAAAAAGGAATGGCTGCATCACTCTTTCATCATCCTTTCCACCTCTCTCTTTTTCTCTCTCTCTCTTTGATCGCTTGCCGGTTCTCCCTTTTTCACCCTTTCACTCTTTCAATGCTTCCTCGCTGATTTGCCATATATAAAGCGTTATGTTGGATTGACTTCTCTCTCCCATTTAGTAGCTAGTCTTTCAATGTGTACATCAACTGCAGTACCTATTTAGGTGAAGTTGACATTTGACCACTGTAATCATGTCTGTTCATGACTGGGGCAGACTAGCTTTCCCTAATGTCGCTTGTGTACTGTAGGAGCTCAGGTACAGTATGTTTAGTGCACAGTGTGCTCCTAAAGTAGGTTTATGGGAATGTGTTATGTGAGTGGACACACATGCGCACACACACCAATGAGTGCAGCAACTGCGAGCGCATACCAACATGTGTGCTCCAGCGCCGTTCGTTCCACCCTACTCTACCTCTGAGCACCAGTTAGAACCAGCAGCGGTCGTAACGGAGCCCCACTGATCCCAGTGCAGCACGGCTGAACCAAACACATATGACAAATGCCTCCTTGGGTGAATGGCATTTGGGGCATCTCCTCATGCTGCTAAAGAGCTATTCCTTTTATAACCAGTATGGAGATTAAGGAAGCTAGCGGAGGAAGCTAGCATGTGCAGCCGGACCTCTGGCGGCTAGGCAGATAAAAAAGCATCCCAAATTGAATCAATAACCGCAAGCCTCCCCCTAATCCTACCCAGCAGTCCCCACCACTCCCCCCTTTACCACCCCACAGCCCCCCAAAACCCCTTCATCTTTTTATAACTGCGCCCCAGGCCCAAGTGGGGGCTCAGGTGAGGGGGGTGGGGTAAAGGCATGGAGGGGCGGTGGGGCTGTGTTCGAGATAGGGGAGGGGGTGGGGCTGCTGGGTTGCTCAGGTAATCCGTCTGCAGACAGACCAGCTTTGGGGCAGCAAGTAGCAGTGTGGAGGGAGGGGGGGGACAGCTGACATTGGTCGAGGCCCAGACTGCGGCACGCCAGACGGAATAAAGAGATATAAGCCCCCCCTCTCTTCCCCCACCCCAGTATCCTAACCCCATGTCCCAACCCAAGGCTCTTTCATCTTCTAACGCCGGCGCTAAAGCAAGCTTTCCACGTCAGCCCCCCAGGAAAAGCCTGCTCGCTGCACTCAGCCACCCAAAGTGAAAAGAGACGCCGCAACACCCACCCAATGATTGTCGGGCCCAGAGAGTAGCCACGGTGGGTCCCCAGAAGCTAGGGCGTATAGTAAGAGCCACCCACATGAGCAACGTACACTTGGTACGGTTAGGGTACAGTAGTGTTAATGGTACGGTTAGGGTACAGTAGTGTTCCCTGGGGTACAAAAAATATTGAAATACACATAATGTATCTTCAGAGATACACATCATTAACCCACCTGGTACTGTTCTGTACCTTTTAGGGTAAATGTGCGGATAAAGAGTATAATGGTACATTTTTGTTTTTGTACCCAAAAACAAAAACAAAAAATTACATAAAATGTACAATAATCACACTCTTACTCTCAAAAAAAGAGGTACAGTGTGAATGTATATTTCTGTATCTTCACACGTATTTTGTGTACCTTCAATACCCACCATAAGGTACAATGATAATTTTTTGACACCTAAAAGGAACTAATGGGCGGCAGGTGGTTAGAGCATTGGACTAGAAACCGGAAGGTTTCAAGATTGAATCCCCGAGCTGACAAGGTAAAAATCTGTTGTTCTGCCCCTGAAAAATCTGTTGTTCTGCCCCTGAAGGCAGTTAACCCACTGTTCCTAGGCCGTCATTGAAAATAAGACTTTGTTTTTAACTGACTTGCCTAGTTATATCAAGGTAAAATAAGAAATAAATAAAAATAATACCCTAACAAGGCAAATTTATACAATAATCATTATAATATTTCCCAGTCTGCTCTACTGCAGGTTGTATCTGTGTTTTTGCATGTATATTTGATTGATTGATTGTTTAGTCTTATGCTACACAAAGATAAATTACATAAATGTTTCTGAAATGATTGTTCCAGTTTATATGGCTTAGGTAGTCTACTCACAATATTCCTAACCCTGGCAGTCATTGTGAATGCTGTTGGATATCCTAACTCTGGCTGGATTAAAATAGGAATAACACATCACTTTGCAAGCCATCAAAATGTGACTTACAGGTAACTTTCACAAATTCCCCAGGTTTTCCAGAAATCCATTATGTCACATTATGATGGCTTGCAAAGTGATGTGTAATTCCTGTTGGAATCCAGCCAGAGTTAGGATATCCAACAGTTAGAATTACCATTCACCTGCAACCTTACTTGCAGGCTTGAAACCATGAGTTTCAGGCCACTGTATTAGGGTAAAACTAGTGATTACGTTTGATGCTCCAAGGCATGTGTTGAAATCACTAAGCACTGCACTTCGAAACGGTGTGCCGATGCCTGTATCACTTTATCAGAAGCAGGCGATCAATGACGTCCAAAGCTTATTTTCATCAAACAACCACCTGATTGGTTTGGTATTGGTTCGGAAGAAGACAAAAAGGCTACACTCCGCACGTGCTACTGGGTGTGGGACGTCATCTATAACAATTAGGATGCTCTAAATTCTTTTGACCAGCAGGTGCCCCTAGTGTACACTGTGTGGATCAAAGAGTAATGAACCTATTTTCGACACAATTGGTTGGAAAACCTCTATGCTTCAGGAAGCTTAATTTCCCCATCACTACATAAAATTAGGCCTGAAAGGCCTAAGGCTTTATGAGATATGTAATGTTTTGCCGTAATGAGTTTAATTTCAATGATAACATATGCCTAGGAACTCACTAGGTAAAGGCCACATGACTGAACATTTATGAATTCAACAACCATGTCTCTGTCACAAACAAATAGGGTCATGGGTGGTAACTCTACAATTCACCCGAAAAGGCAAGACACACTGGGAAATTATACTGAACAAAAATATAAACGCAACATGTAAAGTGTTGGTCCCATGTTTCATGAGCTGAAATAAAAGATCCCAGAAATATTCCATACGCACAAAATGCTTATTTCTCTAAAATATTTTACATCCCTGTTAGGGAGCATTTCTCCTTTGCCAAGATAATAGATCCACCTGACAGGTGTGGCATATCAAGAAGCTGATTAAACAGCATGATCATTACACAGGTACACCTTGTGCTGGGGACAATAAAAGGTCACTATAAAATATGCAGTTTGTCACACAACGCCACAGATTTCTCAAGTTTTGAGGGAGCGTGCAATTGGCATGCAGGAATGTCCACCAGAGCTGTTGCCAGAGAATTAAATGTTAATTTATTTACCATAAGCCACATCCAACATCATTTTAGGGAATTTGGCAGTACGTCCAACCGGCCTCACAACTGCAGACCACTTGTAACCATGTCAGCCCAAATGTTAATTTCTCTACCATAAGCCACCTCTAACATCATTTTAGAGAATTTGGCAGTACGTCCAACCGGCCTCACAACCGCAGACCATGTAAGCATGCCAGCCCAGGACCTCCACATTTGGCTTCTTCACATGCAGGATCATCTGAGACCAGCTACCCGTCTGAGACCAGCTATTACGGCCTAATGAATTTATTTCAATTTACTGGTTTCCTTATATGAACTGTAACTCAGTAAAATCATTGAAATTGTGGCATGTTGTGTTTATATTTCTGTTCAGTATATATTGGAGGTGAAGCATAGTGGGGATGTGGCTTTCAGTTAGTTATTTTTGGCCAAACGTGAGTGGAAGTGTTGGACCAGTTTAAGTGGTCTATGGTTGAGGTACATTTTTGTCACTTACTAGGAACATATTACTTTTTCTAAAAGCATTGGCATAGGTGCCAGGACTATATGTAAGAAAGGCACTGTCTGAGGTATGAACTGGGGTACAATTAAGGTACAAATCAAATCAAAGTTTATTTGTCACGTGCGCCAAATACAACAGGTGTAGACCTTACAGTGAAATGCTTACTTACAGGCTCTAACCAACAGTGCAAAAAAGGTATTATGTGAACAATAGGTAAGTAAAGAAATAAAAACAACAGTAAAAAGACAGTGAAAAATAACAGTAGCGAGGCTGTATACAGTAGCGAGGCTATAACAGTTAGGGGGCTACATACAGGCACCGGTTAGTCGGGCTGATTGAGGTAGTATGTACATGTAGATACAGTAGCGTAAAGAGTAGCGGTAGCGTAAAAGAGGGGTTGGCGGGTGGTGGGTGGCGGGACACAATGCAGATAGCCCGGTTAGCCAATGTGCGGGGGCAATGGTTGGTCGGGCCAATTGAGGTAGTATGTACATGAATGTATAGTTAAAGTGACTATGCATATACGATAAACAGAGAGTAGCATCAGCGTAAAAAAGGGGTTGGGGGGGGGGGCACACAGTGCAAATAGTCCGGGTAGCCATTTGACTACCTGTTCAGGAGTCTCATGGCTTGGGGGGGTAAAAACTGTTGAGAAGCCTTTTTGTCCTAGACTTGGCACTCTGGTACTGCTTGCCATGCGGTAGTAGAGAGAACAGTCTATGACTGGGGTGGCTGGGGTCTTTGACAAATTTTAGGGCCTTCCTCTGACACCGCCTGGTGTAGAGGTCCTGGATGGCAGGCAACTTAGCCCCAGTGATGTACTGGGCCGTACGCATTACCCTTTGTAGTGCCTTGCGGTCGGAAGCCGAGCAATTGCCGTATCAGGCAGTGATGCAACCAGTCAGGATGCTCTCGATGTTGCAGCTGAAGAACCTTTTGAGGATCTGAGGACCCATGCCAAATCTTTTTAGTTTCCTGAGGGGGAATAGGCTTTGTCGTGCCCTCTTCACAACTGTCTTGGTGTGTTTGGACCATTCTAGTTTGTTGGTGATGTGGACACCAAGGAACTTGAAGCTCTCAACTTGCTCCGCTACAGCTCAGTCCTCCTTTTCCTGTAGTCCACAATCATCTCCTTAGTCTTGGTTACGTTGAGGGATAGGTTGTTATGGCACCACCTGACCAGGTCTCTGACCTCCTCCCTATAGGCTGTCTCGTCATTGTCGGTGATCAGGCCTACCACTGTTGTGTCGTCTGCAAACTTAATGATGGTGTTGGAGTCGTGCCTAGCCATGCAGTAGTGGGTGAACAGGGAGTATAGGAGGGGACTGAGCACGCACCCCTAGGAGGCTCCAGTGTTGAGGATCAGCGTGGCAGATGTGTTGCTACCTACCCTCACCACCTGGGGGCGACCCGTCAGGAAGTCCAGGATCCAGTTGTAGAGGGAGGTGTTTAGTCCCAAGATCCTTAGGTTAGTGATGAGCTTTGAGGGTACTATGGTGTTGAACACTGAGCTGTAGTCAATGAATAGCATTCTCACATAGGTGTTCCTTTTGTCCAGGTGGGAAAGGGCAGTGTGGAGTGCAATAGAGATTGCATCATCTGTGGATCTGTTATGCAAATTGGAGTGGGTCTAGGGTTTCTTGGATAATGGTGTTGATGTGAGCCATTACCAGCCTTTCAAAGAACTTCATGGCTACGGACGTGAGTGCTATGGGTCTGTAGTCATATAAGGCAGGTTGCCTTCGTGTTCTTGGGCACAGGGACTATAGTGGTCTGCTTGAAACATGTTGGTATTACAGACTTCGTCAGGGAGATGTCAGTGAAGACACCTGCCAGTTGGTCAGCACATGCCCGGAGCACACGTCCTGGTAATCCGTCTGGCCCCGCAGCCTTGTGAATGTTGACCTGTTTAAAGTTCTTACTCACGTCGGCTACGGAGAACGTGATCACACAGTTGTCCGGAACAGCTGATGCTCTCATGCATGCCTCAGTGTTGCTTGCCTCGAAGCGAGCATAGAAGTGATTTAGCTCGTCTGGTAGGCTCGTGTCACTGGGCAGCTCGCGGCTGTGCTTCCCTTTGTAGTCTGTAATAGTTTGCAAGCCCTGCCACATAAGACGAGCGTCGGAGCCTGTGTAGTACGATTCGATCTTAGCCCTGTATTGACGCTTTGCCTGTTTAATGGTTCGTTGCAGGGCATAGCAGGATTTCTTATAAGCTTCCGGGTTAGAGTCCCGCACCTTGAAAGCGGCGGCTCTACCCTTTATCTCAGTGCGAATGTTGCCTGTAATCACTGGTCACTGGTGCTTCCTGCTTTCATTTTTGCATGTAAGCAGGAATCAGGATAGAGTTGTGGTCGGATTTACCCAATGGAGGGCGAGGGAGAGCTTTTTACGCATCTCTGTGTGTGGAGTACAGGTAATCTAGAATTATTTTTCCTCTGGTTGCACATTTAACATGTTGATTGAAATTAGGTAGAACTGATTTAGGTTTCCTTGTATTAAAGTCTCCGGCCACTAGGAGCGCCACCTCTGGATGAGTGGTTTCCTGTTTGCTTATTTCCTTATACAGCTGACTGAGTGCGGTCTTAGTGCCAGCATCCGTCTGTGGTGGTAAATAAACAGCCACGAAAAGTATAGCTGAAAACTCTAGGCAAGTAGTGTGGTCTGCAATTTATAACAAGATATTCTACTTCAGGCGAGCAAAATCTAGAGACTTCCTTAGATTTCGTGCACCAGATGTTGTTTACAAATATGCACAGACCGCCCCCCCTGTTCTATCATGCCGGTGCAGCGTATATCCCGCTAGCTGAAAATCCATGTCATCATTCAGCACGATTCGGTGAAACATAGGATATTACAGTTTTTGATGTCCCGTTGGTAGGATATTCGTATACAATATATCGTACCTCGTCTAATTTATTGTCCAATGATTGCACGTTGGCGAGTAATATTGACGGTAACGGCAGCTTTCCCACTCGCCTTCTCCTGATCCGTACGAGGCATCACGCTCTGTGTCCTCTGTACCTGCGTCTCTTTCTCTTGCCAATAACGGGGATATCGGCCTTGTCGGGTGTTTGGAGAATGTCATGTGCATCCTGCTTGTTGAAGAAAAAATCTTAGTCTAATCTGAGGTGAGTGATCGCTGTCCTGATATCCAGAAGCTCTTTTTTTTCGTAAGATACGGTTGCAGAAACGTTATGTACAAAATAAGTTACAAATAACGCGAAAAAAACACATAACAGCACAATTGGTTGGGCACCCGTACAACTGCTGCCATTTCTTCCGGCGCTATCTTATTTTATTTTTTATTTTATTTTTGGTACCTTACAGGGTACCACCCCAGTGACAAGCGGTTGTACCCCATTAAGAAAAAATCTAAACCTTTATTTCGGAGAGTGCATAAAGCTCACCTGTGAATGAGAGAACCAGTTGAATTCACTTAGGACCATATCTACGGTGGTCACCACTGAAAAGCTCGCTCCATGATGAATGAGCACCCACAAAAATTCAACAAAACATGACCACACTCAAACCATAGCTAACCATTTTCCATCATACAGCCATTGGGTCTGTACTGTTAAAATATTTTTTTCAGAAACATATAATGTTACTCAGATTATTTGAGTGTTACCCAGCCATTCACCACGCCAAAATCTCTCACTCGTCTCTATGAAAATCACTTCCACCTTAAAAAGTATTCAGTGGAGGGAAGACAGAAGCTGAGACGAGGATCCAGCCACGGAATAGTGGAATTTTCAAGCCATCAGGAAAACGAAGCAAATCCTATCCCCAGGACACTGGCTCCACAGAGGAATGCGGGGCATCCACTTTAATTGTGCTTTCTCGTCCCAATCCCCATCTCGCAAAATCAAATTTCCCTTTTCCCACTCACGGATTCCCTGTAGAGCCCTGTGTACTGTATTTAAATGCCACTCAAGCAGAATTCAGTGAATTCACAGTGGGGTTTAGATAACGGAACACATTAAGTCTATATGGCTATATGAAAGACAGACAGACGGACGGACGGACAGTAATCCAGACAGACAGTAAAAAACACTCACAAAGACAACTGACTAGACAGAGGTAAACAAGCACACAGATAATCACAGGCATACAGCGGAGGACAGACAGACAGAGCAACAAACAGCCAAACCATCATCTGACAGACAAAACAGACAACCAAACCCTATAAACAAACGTATAAGTAGGCCAAACAAAATGGCTTACAGCCAGTCTGACAGATACTCAGACAGATAGACAGACAGACATACATCCCCAATGCTGTGCAACACAAAGGACAGTACAGTAGTGGGTAGCGGTGGCAGCAGCAGCGGCAGCAGCAGCGGCAGCAGCAGCGAAGGGAGACTTAATTAGTGAGGTCAGAGCCCCAGGGTACTTAGTATAACACTGGAGGTCTATGCAGCTGCCCCCTGGCCCTATGGCGAGGTGGATATTACATCTTTGCGATAACATCTCCTTACATAGGAGGGGGCCCCAGCATCACAGCATAAAGACTCCTGTTTTCGGCAAGTTTGAAATGAGGCTTTGTTCCTCCAGGCCTCCCCCCTCCCCCTCCTCTTTCCTCTTGGGTGGGCCTTGGAGTCTCTCTCCAAAAAACTGAGCAACTTGTGTCTGGGGGTAGGGAGGAGACCCCCCTCTAAACACATACACACACACACACACTCAATCCCTGGCGCACTGCTTTCCACCCTCCCCCGATGGTGGCGTCCCCTGGCTCGTGGCCACGTCTGTGTGAATGGAGAGAGAGAGAGAGAGGGCCACAGAGCCCCGGGGAACAGCGCCCTCCTTGAGGCCCACAGAGGAGGGCCCGAGGCAGGCCAACTCACCTGAGGGAGAGTGGTGGACCTGGGGGTAAGGTAGGAGGAAAGCCTGGAGTACGGATCAAGGTCAAAGTTGACTGCCTGCCTGCCTGCTCACTATGGCGATCTCCACAGAAAGACAGCCTCACAGGAATCTAACCCCAGTTTCAATGTCAAGAGGAACATGTATACAGTTCATAGGCCTGTACAGTCAACCCATCAATACCCACCATTCACACACACGCTAATAACTCATCCTAGCGATGTGAAAATGTTCTCCACAATCACTCCTTCCCACATACTCTCCATAAATACCACTCACAATGATATATCATTGACTTTGAGTATCAGATAGACTATTACAGTGAAATTGGTGTAACGGTTCCTAATATGTCTACATTTATATCGCTCTCAATGATAAAATGAGAACACCATTGACTAGGAGTATCAGATGTTACAACTGACTCAAAATGGCTATTATTTAGTCAGGATCACTATGACATGATAATCAGGCATTATAAGGGGGTTATAATGACTTCCTGAACCTGCTTGACTGTCTCAACCTGGTACAGCATGTCAACATCTCCACACACAATTGTGAGCATACAGACTTGTATGTATAAGAGCTCTGTGTATCTGACCATAGGTCCTTAACAATGTCTATGAGTACTCTCTGCCCCAGGCATACTATTACATTGAGAAACATCAAGTCCCTTCCCTTGACAGATCCCTCTTCCATCAGTCTGCCCTGCCCTACAAGTTGACTGCCTTTAGTCCACCCCTGATGAGATGGTCAACCTGAATAATACAATTCTAAGCAACACCATAAACCGTCTTGCCCCTGAAAAAGCCTACCCATGGTTCACAGAGAAGCTGCGCAGCATGAGGACCCATCGCCGCAGTTAAGAGCGTATGTGGAGAAGTATCAGCCTAACTGTCCACCTACTGGCTTTTAAAGACTACCAGGCTTGCTATTTCAAAGCAAAAAGCAAAGCAACTCGCTCCAACTACTACTCTGCCATGATAGACAACCACCGAGGAAATCCCAGGACCTTGTTCTCCACCAGCAATCGCCTTCTCCACCCGACAGACTCTGGCTCTCCCACAGCAACTAGTTCTTCAAGGCTAAAGTTAACACCATCCAACAGAACATTGCATCCTCCAACCTCAACCCACACTGGCTTTTAACCCACCACCCACATTTGCCCCCACTCTAAGTGAATTTGCTCTGGTTTCACCTGCTGCTGTGTTAGAACATCTAAAAAATGAAAACCACCAGCGGCCCCCCCTCAAACCTATTCTAACATCACTGTTCAAAACATGCTCAGCTGCTCTCATCCAGTTTGTAGCCAACCTGTTCAACAAGTCCCTCCACACTGGGCAAGTGCCATCACTGTTCAAAATCACTGCCATCCCCCCTTGCTCAAGGACCCATCCCTTGACCAAAGCCTCCTATCAAACTATAGGCCTATTTATATCTAAAGTCCTGGAGAAGATAGCGGCAACCCAGCTTCACTCACTCAGACTTTTGGGGCTTTTAAAGCTGGCCTACCCTTCCTCCTAGACTTTGATTGTTGCTTTTCTGATATGGTTATACAGTATGCAGTACAATTTATTTTTGTTTATCTTTTATTTTATGCACTTTGAGATTATTCCTGTATAATGAAAAGCACGTCAAATGTAATAAATGATTATTATTATACATACTCATGACAAGACGCATAACAACTGCATCTAATGCATTATAGCTGCAGGCTTTAAGTAAAGCGATACATAACGCTTTAAGCAAAGTGTAACAATAACATTCAAACCATTTCAAGGTGTCCCAAGGTCTTGTGATGTAAATATCCCTGTGGTGGGCTGATGATGGCTCAGTTGCCAGGCAGGAAACAGGCACGTGCCCATTTACAGCAACCAGCTGCCTGTCTTATGAAAGTGTAAAGTCAGATGTGTCATTTTCCAGTCACAGGTCTATCCAACCACAACTCATCTCATCCCCCCTTTAAAAAACAATCTCTCTTTTTTTCAAGCAATAATGTATTTTGCCATTCCAGGCCTGTCTGTGTGTGTGTTTGTGTGTGTGTGTGTGTGTGCATGTGTGCTTACACGCGCATACTCATACTGTATGTACGTGCGTGCTGACTCCCAGTTCATTATCACTTGTTTTATAGTGGAATATTTAAGTAAGGGGCCTTTGCTGCAGTGCAGCTATAGTTAGGAACAAAGAGAGAGCGCAAGAGAGAGAGAGAGAGAGAGAGAGAGAGAGAGAGACAGAGAGACAGAGAGAGCGAGGGGAAAGCTTTTCGGTAAGTGTTGTGCCACACTTCATGGAAAAGCTGGGCAGGCCGCACGCAGACAGGGCTAAGTTCAACTAATTCCTGTATTAATGGGGGCTTATGTGCGATCCACCGCATTAGTATGGCCAGACAGCCAGGATACACCTCAAAATATCCTCCCATCACTGCCTGTCGCTGGACCCTTTGTTTCCAGCACATGTGTGGCTGGCAGGGGGGCTAGGGTATGGGTGCGGAAGGTGACGGGGTAAATGGTGGTGGGTAATTTGGGGTGGGGAGGAGGAGGGTAGTCTATACATTGTTGGAGATCGGAAGAATAGAAGGAAATGGACATGGAGTTAACTTCTTAGGGAGCGGCAGGTGAGGTGACGGTTTTGGAGAGTCTGGAGTGCCCAAAGCAAAATGCCTGCCACTCAGGCTCAGAAAATAGGATACATAATTAGTACTATTGGATAGGAAACACTCTGAAGTTTCTAAAAGTGTTAACATAATGTCTGTGAGTATAACAGAACTCATTTAGCAGGCAAAAACCTGAGAAAAAAACATAGGGAAATCAGTTTCTGGTGACCTTTGGCTCTGTTAGACACACTCCCTATTGAACCCATTTGTTACCAGGACTGAGACTGCAGTACCTATGGCTTCCACTAGGTGTCAGCAGTCTATATACAAAGACTCAGAGAGATTGGAGTAAACACAACGAATAGGTACAGGAAATGGCATGGGGACCTGAAATGTCAACAAGTTTTTTCGGGCGCGAGTCTGGCTGGAGCGCCCCACTTTATTTTACTTATATAAGGTATAGGTGGCCGTCCGAGTGAAATATTATCGCTAATATTCATAAAAGGATAGCTAAGGATGCATTTTAACTGGTATTTGATTTGTTTAGGAAAAGTTTATAGGTATATTTGAACGCGTTCTCTTCGTTCTCTTCAATGGGCGATTCGACGTTGGATTTTCTGAACATAACGCACCAACCAAACGGAGATTTATGGATATAATAAATGACTTTTTCTAAGAACCATTGGATGTCTTCGTTGGACACTTGGGAAGCCCTCAGCAGAAGTTCTTCAAAAGATAAGGGATTTGTTTTCGCTGTGAAATGTGTTTTGTGTGAACCGCGATGGTTTATGAATTTATGCTAATAGGAAAATATTGGAGGTGCTACCCTCAAACAATCAAATGTTGTGCTTTCGCCGTAAAGCCTTTTTGAAATCTGACAACGCTGTGATATTGCCAAGAAGCAGAGCTTTTGATGACTATGCAACACTTGTATATTGATGAATGTTTAATAATTAAACTTTTGGATTTTGAATTTGGCGCCTTGCATTTCACCGGGTAGTGTCGGGAGTGCGCCCCACTACTCCCTAAGTAGTAGGGTTGGAGACAGTTCAACAGGAGGAAGTGAAAAGGAATGGTGAAGACTGCTAGAGAGAGAAGAGAAATTACATTGTCACTTCTTTGTCACTTTCCCATAGTGATGGCCCCACTGACTCTCTCATTGCCCCCCTCTGTTCCCACCTCCCCCCAAACTGCTCTCAGGGTGAAAGGTCACCCTTTGTCCCATAAACACACACATCGAGAGCAGGACTTAGGGTGGTAGGCAGGTTCAGTATTTGCTCATTTGATATTTTTATTTATTTTTATTTAACCTTGATTTAACTAGGCAAGTCAGTTAAGAACAGATTCTGATTTACAATGACGGCCTACCCTGGCCAAACCCTAACCCGGACGACACTGGGCCAAATGTGCGCCGCCCTATGGGACTCCCAATCACGGCCGGTTGTGATGAAGTCTTTGGCAGGAAGGCTGTGATGGGAGTGTGACCCGTGCTGCTGACCTTACAAATGCAATACAGCGACCCTTGACCCCCACACTAAAGGAAACGTGTTGTCTTTCCGCCGTAGCCGCAGCCAATTAGGCACACGGGCCAGAGGATCTTCTGTCTTACAACTGGAGACCTCTCCTCCTTTACTATGATCTCTCCATCTCTCCGTTATCTGTCTGAGGTGTTAGAGATTTGTAAGAATTACTTGAATGGCATGGTTGTTCTGTTTCTATATCACTACTTTGTTATTGTACCAACTCACATAAATGCATTCTGTATACATACAGACACTCATGTGCGCACACACACACACACACACATTATAACCCCACCCACCCATCTACACACAAACACACNCCCCCCCCCCCCCCCCACACACACACACATACTGTAAACACACACACACCCCACCACATTCCACCCCACACACATTCTCTATAAATAAGCCATGGAGCGTGACAGCACATTGAGTCTTCTGATGGAGGGTCATTGCGGACCCATGTCCCCTGTGCGTCACAATCACATGGTCATACCAAGGGGACAGAGGGGTAGAGGTGTGGACATTAGAGAATAGATGTCTGTCACCGGTGTCTGTGGCCCTGGGGCCCTACTAGGGCAATCTGATCTGAGCAGGAAAGCCCTGGTTATAGCCTAGAACTAGGGACCTGAGTAAAGGGTGCTGGTATAGCTTTAACATGAGTGTTAGAGGGGCAAGGTAGCCTAGTGGTTAGAGCGTTGGACTAGTAACCGAGTGTTGTACCATGCTTTACCCTAGTATTATCTGTTGTGTATGCTGATAGTACTAAGTACAGTCCTGTTGCAATGGGAGAGAAAAAATTAGAGAGAGCTTAGAGAGGTCTATGTGTATAACAGAACAAGAAAGAGAGAGAGAGAGAGAGAGAGAGAGAGAGAGAGAGAGAGAGAGAGAGATGAGGGGGTGAGACAGAGAAGGTTGGGAACATGAATGGGGCAGGCAAAATAAATGAGTGGAGGAGAGAAGGTATGATTAGGGGTTCGGGGGTCTTTGACAGTGGGTGGACCAAGTCCAGACCTGGGGGAAAACCTGATGAGGACAGCTTTCTGGGTGGACCATGCTGGCTCCACCCAGAGCCACTGGCTAGTTCAAGGAAGTGGCACACTTTTTGCGTCATCCCCTTGCACACCTGATCAAAGTTGTGTGCGTGCATGAATGTATGTGTGTGTACAGTATGTAACTGCCACATCTAAGTAGCCCCCATCTATTCTAGGACATTTGCGTTACAGACATGCACTTTTGGATCATTCTGATGTCTACTGTAGCTTGAATTTCGGTGCCTTCATCAGTGCCCTTTGAGCGTATTGGGATAGATTGTGTGTGCATAGCATAGCATGGCATGGCAGTCGTGAGTCGTGAAGGCAGATCTGTCCGCTCTATCTGCCTTGCACCCATAATAACGTTCAAAGGAAACCTTACTCTCAACCTTTCCGAACCAACTCTCTCTCTCTACGCCCCATCCCTCCTTCCTGGCCTCCTCAGCTCTTTCTCCACAGTTCATCTCCCAGTCGCAATGAAATGGAAGATGAGAAAATGGGGGAAGAGCGAGAGAGAGAAAGAGAGCGAAAGAGAGAGAAATAGAGAGGGTGAGTGAATGAGGTCGGGTCTATTGTTTCAGGGTAATTTAAGAGGATCAGATTAGAATGGGTCCAGACAGAGACATCCGAGCGGCAATCAGCTGGGAAATCTCCCCTGTAATTGGCCAGCTCTGGAAAGGCCAGCGCCACCGAGCGTGCGCAGCGAAGCTCGGCACTTGATTGCTTCTGTCTGCCCTCTACTCACGTTCATAATTAGCAGCCAGACCTGCCAATGAATCCCAGATCTTTGACAGCTCTCTCAGCCTAACAAGTAGAGGACGTCTTAAGCTGTCAGTCAGATGGGAAGAGATAGATTATACAGTGCCGAAGCAAATACTGTCAATTGCGGTGGAGGCGAAACAAACTGTGCTTTCACACACACACACACACACACACACACATACTTTACCAACTCAATCTGTCTGTCAGTCACTGTAAATGACAGCAAACTAAGTGATGCCGGCAGGGTTGCCAGGAAACGATTGTGTTTGGGTCGGCGTGTGTGTGACAGAGAGCAGGATTTGTTTTGAAATGCAATCTAATGAAAGAGCTCAGCAGCTGGAGGAGTAGAAAGGAGGACAGGAGACTGACAGACTGGCAGGCTCTTAGCACAATGGTCTTACAAGTATCCTCCATTCCCTCTCTCTCTTTCACTCTCCCCTCTCCCTCGCTCTCTCTCCCCGCTTTTTCACGCTCCCTCTTTCTTTTCTAGCCCTTTATCACTCCTTCCCTCAAAAATCTTTCCCTTTCTTCCTCTCCCACCCAACTGCCGCACGATACATCAGGAGCTCTCACCTCTCCACATCTCCCTAATACACACACACGTGCACACGCAAAAACACACACACACATACAGTACCAGTCAAAAGTTTGGACACACATACTCATTAAAGGGTATCTAAAATATGTTTTGATTTGTTTAACACTTTTTTGGTTACTACATGAGTCCATATGTGTTATTTCGTAGTTTTGATGTCTTCACTATTATTCTACAATGTAGAAAATAGTAAAAATAAAGAAAAACCCTTGAATGAGTAGGTGTGTCCAAACCTTTGACTGGTGCTGTACATACACACATGCACGCGCGCACACACTCACCCAGTAGCAAACACTGGCTGTCTCTAAGACTGCAGTCCTCATCAGTATTCCATGCAGTGATATCATGGCTGAACCATGTCTCTCCATGCCAATGTCGGAGAATGGGGCAGCATTCCCAATGAGCATTCCCAAACAGATGGAATTCTCAAAGGGAGTAGAATGAAGTTTCCCCTATAGGCACTGATCCATCAGTTTCATACTATCAACAGTTGAATTAAAGGAGAAGTTCAGCTGTTTTAATTCCTCTTGATTTCAATTAACAACGGTCTAAAGGTTTTTAATCATACTCAATCAAAAACAGCTTTTATTGACACCAGAAAATCTTCTGGAAACACACTAGGTATGGGCGTGCGGATAACATGATACATTTTCATGTGTCTTAGTTCTCATTGGCTGAACTCACCGCATGGCTAAATATTTGGAAACGCTACACAAGCAAGTTGGTGCAGGTTATACAGCCTTACATGTAGGAGCCAGAGTACGTCCCTGACTATGTGCTAACACTAAACTACCCCCCATATCACTGGACGTATTCATAATGAGTAGCTACGCTGACGTCTTCCTAGCTGAGGCAAAGCGAAGACGAGTGATTCAGATTTTCAGATATTTCTCAACGGACAGAGCAATAATATAGATTTTTTCACACTTTTGGTGGTGCTAATTACATCTGCCTTAGTTCTAATGCGAATGAAATTAAATATATATCGCAGTTTTCACTGGACTGAAACTTACTATCCCATTTTCATAAGTATTCACACCCCGAAGTCAATACTTTGTAGAAGCACCTTAGACAGCGATAACAGCTGTGAGTCTTTCTGGGTAAGTCTCTAAGAGCTTTCCACACCTAGATTGCGCAACAGTTGCCCATTATTATTTTCAAAATTCTTCAAGCTCTGTCAAATTGGTTAGACAACCATTCTCAGGTCTTGCCATAGATTTTCAAGTAGATTAAAGTCAAAACTGTAACTCGGCCATTCAGGAACATTCACTGTCTTCTTGGTGAGCAACTCCAGTGTCGATTTGGCCTTGTGTTTTAGGTTATTGTCTTGCTGAAAGGTGAATTAATCTCCCAGTATCTGCTGGAAAGCAGACTGAACCAAATTTTCCTCTAGGGTTTAGCCTGTGCTTAGCTCTATTCTGTTTTCTTTTTATCTTGAAAAACTCCCCAGTTGTTAACAATTACAAAAATACCCATAACATAATGCCACTACCACTATGCTTGAAAATTGAGAGTGGTACTCGGTAATGTGTTATATTGGATTTGTGTTATATTGGTACTGTGTCAATAGCTTTGCACAATTTCTGCATTATTACTTTAGTCTCTTGTTGCAAACAGGATGCATGTTTTGGAATAATTTTATTCTAAACTGGCTTCCTTCTTTTTACTCTTTCAATTAAGTTAGTATTGTGGAGTAACTACAATGTTGTTGATCCATCCAGAGTTTTCACCTGTCACAGCCATTAAACTCTGTAACTCATGGTGAAATCCCTGAGTGTTTTTCTTCCTTTCTGACAACTGAGTTAGGAAGGACGCCTGCATCTTTGTAGTGAATGGGTGTATTGTTACACCATCCAAAGTGTAATAACTTCACCATGCTCAAAGGGATATTCAATGTCTGCTTTTATCATTTTTACCCATCTACCAAAAGGTGCCCTTCTTTGAGAGGCACTGAAAATCCTTGTGTTTGAATCTGTGTTTGAATTCACTGCTGAGAGAACATACAAATAATTGTATGTGTGGGGTACAGAGATGAGGTAGTCATAAAAAACTCATGTGAAAATCTATTATTACAAACAGAGTGAGTCCATGCAACTTATTATGTAACTTGTTAAAAAAATATTTAGGCTTGCCATAACAAAGGGGTTGATTAATTATGGACTCAAAACACTTCCATTTCTAAAAACATAATTCCACTTTGACATTATGGGGTATTTTGTGTAGGCCAGTGACACAAAATCAAAATTGTATCAATTTTAAATTCAAGCTATAACATAACAAAATGTGGAAAAGGTCAAGGGTTCTGAATACTTTCTGAAGGCACTGTACCTTATCAACAAAACTGCTGAGAAAAGTAAAAAAAGCCTACATCTCACACACAAAGAAATAGCTCAATCAGCAGATGAGTTTGGCCAGAGCAAAGCACAGCAATGACTCAATAGGCAACTGTATGAATGGAACTTGTTTTGAAGGAAAGTTGAACACTTACAGACGATCATTATTCATTACAATTTAATCCATCAACTCACATTTACCAACCACGAGATAACTTAGAGACTTGAAATTGTGTGTGTGTGTGTGCTTGTGCGTGCAAGGGCGTGCGCGTGCAACTTGATTTCGTCCCACTATCTCTTTCTTTCATCTGTTAGTCAAATCACCAAGTCTTGCATTACATTTCATTTACTTAGCAAATAAATGGCTGCTTGGACTGCCGTGGCAGCCTTCATCATAAAACTGAGACTACAAATAGGCGAGCGTGCCAGAAATGCGGCCAAGCAGAGTGGGGAAAAAAGCTCTGTGAAAACTCACCAACCACTTAATTGGGGGGAAAAACAGTAAATGACCGCCAACATACGGCTCTCAGAAAGCAATGGGCCGGGCGATGGTGGCCATGACATATGACTCATTGTTTCCAGCCCTCTCATATGTGTCGCATTAGGAGGATACGACAGACACAACAGGCTTAGGCTGCGTCCTAAATGGTACCCTATACCGGGCCCTGGTCAAAAGTAGTGCATTATAAAGGGGATAGGCTGCCATTTGGGATACAACCTAAAAGCCTCTACCAGCTTCACGTCCGTAGATCTACACACATGCTTGCGCTGGGTGGAGTCTGATTATTTAGAGCAAAGCGCACCTTTTGGTAACATCGCCGGTCCAGACCTTCAAATAGCAACATTCACAAGCGGGTGACAAAGCTTTTCTTGTTGTCTTCTCATTTGTGATGAAAGAAAATGTCTTCTTGTCTTCCCTTGCTAGCAAGTTTGTTAAACACCGCAAGCGAGCTACTGTAGCCTTTTAGCTTCCCATCTCAGATGTATAATGAAATAATATGCCCTGGCAAATATTCTTATACTTGCCTGTATAACCCAATTTGATATCCTGCTTCAATGTATTCACTGTCATGGCATATAAATAGAATGTCGTAATTTTAAGTCACAGAGAAAAAAAAAGCACGTGACTGTCTTAATGTTGCAAAATAGCATACAATAACATTATCACTTCCAAACAGAATACCTGTTGGGGGGTTCTAATAAGGCTAAAATGTTGTTTGTTTTATTGATTGAACAGTCGCTGACATTACATTTGGTTATCACTGCAAAATACAGTTGAAGTCAGAAGTTTACAAACACTTTTTCAACCACTCCACAAATTTCTTGTTAACAAACTATAATAATTTATAATTCACTGTATCACAATTCCAGTGGGTCAGAAGTTCACATACACTAAGTTGACTGTGCCTTTAAACAGCTTGGAAAATTCCAGAAAATTATGTCATGGCTTTAGAAGATTCTGATAGGCTAATTGACATCATTTTAGTCAATTGGAGGTGTACCTGTGGATGTATTTCAAGGCCTACCTTCAAACTCAATGCCTTTTTTCTTGACATCATGGGAAAATCAAAAGAAATCAGCCAAGACCTCAGAAAATAAATTGTAGACCTCCACAAGTCTGGTTCATTCATCTGTAAAAACAATAGTACGCAAGTATAAACACCATGAGACCATGCAGCCGTCATACCTCTCAGGAAGGAGACGCGTTCTGTCTCCTAGATATGAACGTACATTGGTGTGAAAAGTGCAAATCAATCCCAGAACAAATGCAAAGGACCTTGTGAAATGCTGGAGGAAACAGGTACAAAAGTATCCATATCCACAGTAAAACGAGTCCTATATCGACATAACGTGAAAGCCCGCTCAGCAAGGAAGAAGCCACTGCTCCAAAACCGGCATAAAAAAAAGACTACGGTTTGCAACTGCACATGGGGACAAAGATTGTACTTTTTGGAGAAATGTCCTCTAGTCTGATGAAACCAAAATAGAACTGTTTGGCCATAATGACCATCGTCATGTTTGGAGGAAAAAGGGGGAGGCTTGCAAGCCGAAGAACACCAGGAAAATTATGTGGATATATTGAAGCAACATCTCAAGACATCAGTCAGGAAGTTAAATCTTGGTCAAAAATGGGTCTTTCAAATGGACAATGACCCCAAGAATACTTCCAAAGTTGTGGCAAAATGGCTTAAGGACAACAAAGTCAAGGTATTGGAGTGGCCATCACAAAGCCCTGACCTCAATCCTATAGAACATTTGTGGGCAGAACTGAAAGTGTGTGCGAGCAAAGTGGCCTACAAACCTGACTCAGTTACACCAGCTCTGTCAGGAGGAATGGGCCAAAATTCACCCAACTTATTGTGGGAAGCTTGTGGAAGGCTACCCGAAACGTTTGACCCAAGTTAAACAATTTAAAGGCAATGCTACCAAATACTAGATGAGTGTATGTAAACTTCTAACCCACTGGGAATGTGAAGAAAGAAATGAAAGCTGAAATAAATAATTCTCTCTGCTATTATTCTGGCATTTAACATTCTTAAAATAAAGTGGTGATCCTAACTGACCTAAGACAGGGACATTTTACTAGGATTAAATTAAATTCACAGGAATTGTGAAAAACTAAGTTGAAATGTATTTGGCTAAGGTGTATGTAAACTTCTGACTTCAACTGTATGTTGCTTATTCACACGTTGAAGTGATTTTGAAGTTGATTAGATTCTCACATTGCCATTTGAAATAATCTAATTTACAATGAAATAATATTCCCTGGCAAGTCTTCGTATACTGACCGGTGTAACCTACAACGTTATCCCAGTTTGATATGCTGCTTATCAGCTAAAAATACCTTTTTGAGGGGAATCTAATAAGGTTACAATGTTGTTTGGTTTATTGTTTGAACAGTCGCTGAGATTATATTTGCTTATCAATGCAATAGGCTACTTTGATGCATAACCTATAGCCTATAGATCAAATCAAGGAACCAATCAAGCTTCATTGCCTACAAAACACTGCCCCCCCATGGCTGTACAAGGAATGATACGGCCTGTTACATTTTTCATGTGGCACGGGAGTATGTCGAATGTCGGAGCACACTACAAGGACCCGCAACTTTTGTGACGAAAAACGACATTGCGACACTGCGTTACGCTCTGACTCTTCTGTCTCCGTAGCGTATAAATCAGCCTCAAGAGCTGATGAGCTAGGGAGAACCGTGGCGAAAGTATGAGTTTTTTTATTTGTATTATTACTCAGAGATTGATAGAGCTGGAGACATCATATTTTATAACAAACAACTTGGACATGTCCTCTACCATTTGCAACTGTAATTTAAGTTCTAGGGTAAATGAGTTTAAATTAAATAGACAGAGAACAGAACTACCGCAATGTTACCTTTGTACCTGCATGCGGGACGGGAGTAAGACAGCCTTGGGACGGAAGTAACAGCTTCTGTGCACAGATATTTTGCTCTTCTCGCCAGCTGTTTCAAGTTTTAATGTCACATGCACAAAAGGCATTTCACTGTACTTGATCCTGTGACATTAAAACTTGAAACAGCTGGCGAGAAGTGCACAATATCTGTCTTATCTCCATGTTTCTGGTTGGTAATGCTCATTACTTTCAACAAATGTACTATCAGCCATAATTTCATGTTCCTATCGATTTTAATTGTTAATGCTATATGTTCGTAAGTTATGAAATTGAATAATGTGTTATGCAATGTTGTGCAACCACAATATTTTGCACTAAAATGGATCATATAATAGCTATATTAACCATCATTTTCTCATCTCACCTCAATGGGAATGTAGTAGGAGATGTTTTTCACAATTTTCAATGACTATTAATGCATAACCCTAACAATCAGGTGTGCTCCAGCTGTCATGCGCTTTCCTTGTGTCTTGATATAATAAATGTCTTTATTCTCTTCACAAACGGCAAACTCATCATGCTTATCACATTTCCATAGCTTGACATAAGGTAATTGACCACCATAATCATAAAGATATATATTCTTAACCACTAACCTGTCAACAAAAGCTTATGTAAGAAGATTCATCTATTCAATTGATTAGGCATAATTCTAATGTCATATATAATTTTCAAACATTCAGGGGCTTGTTGATATTGATAATAACCAAAAGTATTATTTAAATATTGAAAAGGTGAGGGTTACGGAGAAAAATAGAACAGTGCAATTTAAGGGCATATGACAGTGCTGAAAGCACTGGAAAGCACTGGAAAGGGGGAGTGTGGTTGCACAACACTTTTTTTAAAAACAAGTATGTGCGAGGGGGGAGAATTGTTTTTGTTTTAAGATACTATTTGATTTAGAATTTTAGGACCCCTTTACGTATAAAAAAAATATATAAAGAAAGCATTTGATAAAATATAGAATTTGACCAAATCCCATTGAATAACACATTCATAAATGGCAAAAAAAAGACAGTAAAAAAATGTATCTTAAGGAATAACATTTTGAAGTGTCTGTCCTATATCTAGGAGATATAAGGAAGCTCACATATTACACATATTTAAACCCTTTTTTTGGGGTAGGCACAAAACTACCTCTATACTTGTATTCATTTTTTAAACCGGTACCGGTTACCTTGAGATGAGTCCCGTGACACTTGTGTGGGTCAAAGAGCAAAACAGAGAACACGATAGTGTTCGTTATGATCTCCCCTTTCCACAGTGGAAAATGGAGACCACCATCGTGTTCGGCCAAACCGTTCGGACGCTACAGCCGTTTCGTGAGAAGACCGATTTTCGGGATGTCTCATGGTCTGACAAACACAGCTGTAGCTCGGCCACCTTCCACCGCAGATGCGGAAGGCCGCCATAGGCGGATACGGTAGATTGAAACGCAGCCCATGCAAAAACATCTCTAGCTTAAATTGATGGATTTTGATGCCGATTTTTTTATTCTGTTACTTAGATTGACACACAAGGGGGTCAATATTACACTTTTTTTTTTTTTCAAGGTCATCAGTTTACATTGTGTTAATTTCGTCCCACCTCTCTCTCCTGTAATTTCTCCCAGGATAACACACAAGACTAGCTAGCATGATACTTGACATCTATGCTGTCATTTAGTCACTAGATGGGTTAAGAAAAGGATGTGTTTGAAACCTTAAACAACAAAAAAATGTTTTACTTACATTTCTCAAAACCTCTTTTTGTTGAAACTTGGTCAGACTGGTCGTCCTCCACTTTAGGAACGTGCTGACTTCACTATGTCATTCTAGCTTCTGTGTTATCTGAGAAAATGGGTGTGTTACTTACGCCCCATGTTACTTTCGTCCCGGGTCTCCCCTACAGTTAGAGAGCTACTCTCTTCTCTCCTCCATCATCCCTCGCTCTTACATTCATCCCTCCACTGACTCTATTTATCAGTGTGCTGATAAAGGGTTGGTGGTGAGTGGACTAGTTGTTGATTGATTTATGCTGATTGTTAGGAGTCTATCCTACTGTTGTCAGAGGAGGAGGAGTATATGAGGCCTGCCCTTCTACATATGCATCTTAATGGCTGCTCTGTTCACACCATTCACACACACAGAGAGAGAGAGAGAGAGAGAGAGAGAGACAGAGACAGAGACAGAGACAGAGACAGAGAGAGAGAGAGAGAGAGAGAGAGAGAGAGAGAGAGAGAGAGAGAGAGAGAGAGAGAGAGAGAGAGAGAGAGAGAGGGGCCATGTTTTTAGGGCAGGCTCTTCAGGGGGTAGTGAGGGCAGACACAGAGAGGGAGAACCGATGATAGGCAAGAATAGTGGAAAACGGTCCACAAGAGAGAGGCTGTGCATGCACTGCTTTACCCCCCAACCACTACTCCTTACCCCAATTCCTCCAGGCCCTCCCGCCACCAGCCCCTTGCCAGTGACTACACTCACTCACTCTATTTCCCCGAACACACACACCAACACAGCGCACGTGCACACACACACCCTGGCCGTCCTTCAGCAGCAGTAGTAGCAGTGCAGCAGCAGTAGCTGTTTGTCACTAAATGAAGGCATGCATTCTTTGGGCCCGGGAGCTGGGTGCCTGCCAGTCCTCCGGCCACTGAGTGCCATTTTTTAAAGAACAAAATGGACCCTATGAAAGGAGCACAGCCTGGCCCTGCACAGGTCTGGGCCGGGACAAAAACAAACACGGCCGTCACCTTAAAGAGACAAGAGCCACCTGAAATACGTAAGAGCTACCTGAAAGACATAGGAATAACTTTTCGTAGATAGGAGCATCCTTAAAGACAAAGGAGACAACTTTAGTAGATAGGAACCACCTTAAAGAGGAACAGACACAAGTGAGCACATAAATATGCAGATTTGTACGTTTTCATACATTCATAGAATGTTTGGAAATGACGTAGAGTCCAGTATTTGTGAAAATTCTATAGTAATATGAATGGGAAAGTGGCCGAGCATTTGGGCAATTATTAGACACTGTAGTAAATAAAATTGAATAAATACGTGTCAGTCTTGTACAGGTCCTGACCCTAGACAGACCTGTGCGCCATAACCAATCACAGCTGTAGTAGGCCTATATACAAATTAGCAATTTTTATACGGGCCTATGCCATTCACTTTGAACTGTACTCTGTGTTTACAAGCAACAGCAACAGCGCCAACTTTAGATCATCAGAAAGCAGTCGTGAAAGCCAAAGAATACTTAAGGGTTTTCTTTAAATACCATGGGAGTCATCATACTTCTGGGAAATGTACAGTATTGATCAAACAACAAACAGGTTGGCTATCTCTCCCTCAGCCGCCTACTTTATGTACAGTGCATTCGGAAAGTATTCAGACCACTTCCCTTTTTCCACATTTTGTTACATTACAGCCTTATTCTAAATGTATTCAATAAAAAAAATCCTCATCAATCTACACACAATATCCCATAATGTCAAATCGAAACAGGTTTTTTTAAATGTTTGCAAATGTATAAAAAAATAAATAATGAAATTATTTACATAAGTATTCAGACCCTCTGCTTTGAGACTCGAAATTGAGCTCAGGTGCATCCTGTTTCCCTTGATCATCCTTGAGATGTTTCTACAACTTGATTGGAATCCACCTGTGGTAAATTCAATTGATTGGACATGATTTGGAAAGACTATATAAGTTGACAATTGTTGTTAATACAGTTGACAGTTCATGTCAGAGCAAAAATCAAGCCATGAGGTCGAAGGAATTGTACGTAGAGCACCGAGACAGGATTGTGTCAAGGCACAGATCTGTGGAAGGGTACCAAAAAATGGCTGCAGCATTGAAGGTCCACAAGAACACAGTGGCCTCCATCATTCATAATTAATGTCTTAACCCTTACCTTAACCATTCAGAATTAATGTCTCAACCCTTACCTTAACCATTCAGAAATAATGTCTCAACCCTTACCTTAACCATTCAGAATTAATGTCTCAACCCTTACCTTAACCATTCAGAATTAATGTCTTAACTTAACCCTTACCTTAACCATTCAGAATTAATGTCTCAACCCTTACCTTAACCATTCAGAATTAATGTCTTAACTTAACCCTTACCTTAACCATTCAGAATTAATGTCTCAACCCTTAACTTAACCATTCAGAATTAATGTCTCAACCCTTACCTCAACCATTCAGAATTAATGTCTCAACCCTTACCTTAACCATTCAGAATTAATGTCTCAACCCTTACCTTAACCATTCAGAATTAATGTCTTAACCCTTACCTTAACCATTCAGAATTAATGTCTCAACCCTTACCTTAACCATTCAGAATTAAAGTCTGAAACCTGGCACCATCCCTATAGGGAAGCATGGTGGTGACAGCATCATGCTGTGGGATGTTTTTTGCAGTAGGGACAGGGAGACTAGTCAGGATCGAGGGAAAGATGAATGGAGCAAAGTTTTGAGAGATCCTTGATGAAAACCTGCTCCAAAGCGCTCAGGACCTCAGATTGGGGCAAAGGTTTACCTTCCAACAGGACAACGACCCTAAGCACACAGCCAAGACAACACAGGAGTGGCTTCGGGATAAGTCCTTGAGTGTCCCCGATCGAACATCTCTGGAGAGACCTGAAAATGGCTGTTTAGCGACGCTCACCATCTAACCTGACAGAGTTTGAGAGGATCTGCAGAGAAGAATGGGAGAAACTCCCCAAATACAGTTGTGCCAAACTTGTAGTGTCATATCCATGAAGACTCAAGGCTGTAATTGCTGCCAAAAGTTCTTCAACAAAGTACTGAGAAAAGGGTCTGAATGCTTATGTAAATGTGATATTTCATAGCAAATCCTGTTTTTGCTATGTCATTATCGGGTAGTGTGTGTCGATTGATGAGGGGAAAAAACGATTTAATACATTTTAGAATAAGGCTGTAACGTAACAAAATGTGGAACAAGTCAAGGGGTCTGAATACTTTCTGAATATACTGTACAAAAACAGTGACACACAGAGGAAGAGTGAGACACAGAAAAGTCCCTAGTATGCGCACACACACACACACCCGCTGGGCTGCGAGGGGAACACAGTGAATGGTGTGGATGCCGGCAGTGTGCAGTGTGGTGGGAGCCCAGCCAACATCTGGCTTCGATATCATTTACTAACCGCTTAGTGTGTGATCCCACCAGCACGACGGCGTCTGGGATAGAGGGGAGAGTCTGGGAGAGAGTGTGCGTGTGTGTGTGTGTGTGGGGGGGGGGGGGG
>QNTS01000263.1:367748-383091 GCA_003317085.1 Hucho hucho | reverse complement strand
CCAGAGAAGGTTCCCAGTCCGGAGCCCCCAGAGAAGGTTCCCAGTCCGGAGCCCCCAGAGAAGGTTCCCAGTCCGGAGCCCCCAGAGAAGGTTCCCAGTCCGGAGCCCCCAGAGAAGGTTCCCAGTCCGGAGCCTCCAGAGAAGGTCCCCAGTCCAAATCTAACTGTTCCGGCAAATAGCCCAGGGCCTCCGGTGTGGGATCCCGAGCCAGCACAGCCGGCACCGGAGCCGCCACCTGGGACAGGAAGGCCCACCCGAAGACCCCCCCCAATGGACTTTTGGCGCGGTCGGAGTCCGCGCCTTTGGGGGGGAGTACTGTCACGTCCAGGCCTGAGAAGACTGGCTGGCGTGTTTTGTTTTGTTTTGGTGTAGGGTTTTTTCTGTTCTAGGTTCTATATTTCTATGTTGGGGTAATGGTTCCCAAATAGAGCCAGCTGAGTGTCGTTACCTCTAATTGGGAACCATATATATGTTTGTAGTTTTGCACTAGGGTTTTGTGGGTTATTGTTTGTACATAGCTTGTTGTATGTTTAGTTGTGTTCAGCTTCACGATCTTCGTTACGTTCTTTTTGTTGTTTTGCCCAGTTACGTGGATAAATAAAACATGAATACTGGATACCTCGCTGCGCCTTGGTCTGTCCCTAAAGGAGATCGTGACACCTACATACAGAAACCAACAGCATTAGGATATCTTGAAGCATCTTGGAAATATAGACCTGTAAACATACATATACAATAGGCAGAACTATTACATTTCACATTTACATTTTGGTCATTTAGCAGACGCTATTATCCAGAGCGACTTACAGTAGTGAGTGCATACATTTTCATATCTTTTCATACAACTATGAATATTTAAAGTGAATGTAAACTTTCCAAGTCACATTTGCTTTCATTGTGAGAATGCTGGAGATGAGAAGCAGGTATAGGGAGTGAACATATACAGTGAGGGGAAAAAAGTATTTGATCCCCTGCTGATTTTGTATGTTTGCCCACTGACAAAGAAATGATAAGTCTATAATTTTAATGGTTGTTTATTTGAACAGTGAGAGACAGAATAACAACAAAAAAATCCAGAAAAAACGCATGTGAAAAATGTTATAAATGGAATTCCATTTTAATGAGGGAAATAAGTATTTGACACCCTCTCAATCAGAAAGATTTCTGGCTCCCAGGTGTCTTTTATACAGATAACGAGCTGAGATTAGGAGCACACTCTTAAAGGGAGTGCTCCTATTCTCAGTTTGTTACCTGTATAAAAGACACCTGTCCACAGAAGCAATCAATCAATCAGATTCCAAACTCTCCACCATGGCCAAGACCAAAGAGCTCTCCAAGGATGTCAGGGACAAGATTGTAGACCTACACAAGGCTGGAATGGGCTACAAGACCATCGCCAAGCAGCTTGGTGAGAAGGTGACAACAGTTGGTGCGATTATTCGCAAATGGAAGAAACACAAAAGAACTGTCAATCTCCCTCGGCCTGGGGCTCCATGCAAGATCTCAATGATCATGAGAACGGTGAGGAATCAGCCCAGAACTACACGGGAGGATCTTGTCAATGATCTCAAGGCAGCTGGGACCATAGTCACCAAGAAAACAATTGGTAACACTACGCCGTGAAGGACTGAAATCCTGCAGCGCCCGCAAGGTCCCCCTGCTCAAGAAAGCACATATACATGCCCGTCTGAAGTTTGCCAATGAACATCTGAATGATTCAGAGGACATCTGGGAGAAAGTGTTGTGGTCAGATGAGCAGGGGATCAAATACTTTTTTCCCTCACTGTAACCAGGAGCGGACATGGAACAGGACAGGAACAGCGTCAGAACAAGGTAACAAAACAACATAAATGTTTGTTTTTCACTAACGTTTGTCATCATGTTCTATCTGGCTATGCTAATTACAAACAAGATCGAAAATGAGTTATCTTTCACCATTCTACCTACCAGAGATTTACCCAGATGCTGCCAGTGGTTTGCGGCTATCAAGAACGATGCTTAGGGTGACCAAAGATTATCTAAGGGATTTTAAGAGGGAATCCATTTAGATGACAGCTGAAAAGTGATGCGATACCGTCATTTTCTCCCTTCACAACAAAACGGAAGATTTGCGATTAGAGGTAATGTAACGTTATCTGGACTAGGTAACTTAGCTATGTTAGCTAACTTTAAAGTCCTGTATTGAACTCTGAAAGCCATCAGCTAAATCATATAGCTAGCTATCTTTTGGATACACACTGCCAATCAGTTTCGCCTATGCCATGGTAGCCACTGCTAGACTGGTAGCTACCTTCAGCAGAGGAAACATATTTGTCTGTTCGTTCTAACGTTAGCTAACGCAAGATAGCTAACGTTAGCAAATAAGAGTAACTCAATCTAGTAGCCATCTATTCCACCCTTGTCTGGAAAAATCTGTTACTAAAAATAGAATTGACGATATAGTTAACTCACTCTTGGTGTGTTGGTAGTAATGATGAATGTGTATACATTTTCTATGGTTGGTTGGTTCTCAGCTGGCTAGCAATTTTGCTGCCAATTTAGTGACGCTAACTAGCTGACAATATTGAAATGTGCTAAGCTAGCCAGTCTAATAGATATCAATACAATTAGTAGGGTGGTTAAATTATGTATTGTTGTAAGTGGGACATATTCAGATTTTGTATTATTTTTATTTTACCTTTATTTAATTAGGCAAGTCAGTTAAGAACAAACTCTTCTTTTCAATGACGGCCTAGGAACAGTGGGTTAATTGCCTTGTTCAGGGGCAGAACGACAGATTTTTACCTTGGGGATTCAATCTTGCAACATTTCGGTTACAAGTCCAACGCTCTAACCACTAGGCTACCTGCCACCCCTGATCCCACCAGCATGTGTTTCCAACCACAAGCTCTGCACAAGGTGAAGGTAAATTGGCAAAAATATTTACAAGCTGATGGCTAAGATAGCTCAATTTACAGTAAGCATGGTATAAACATGAATTGGGTAGTGATTGTATGGGTTTTGGATTACAGGTGGTTAAAGGTAGCCTGAAGACCACAGTGTACCTTCAAGACCATGTAATCAATTTAGTGTACCCAGTTTCTTTGTAGAACTCAGGTTATTGGGAGTCCTTCCAAAGGCCCTGCTGAAAAATACCCCAAAGTGGCAGCATTTTGGGTACACAAGCATAAGGGATTGGAACACCTTACGTTTATGGAGCACAACAAGATTGTGGGACAAAAACGAGCAAGGCACACTGAAAGATATAAAATCAAGACAACAGTAATCACACAACCACCTCATTCTTCTCTCTACAGATTCTCAAAACACAACACAAAGACAAGTCTACAAAAATCCCCTGCTACTATTGACAAGAATGATCTGTCAAAGTCAATGGCTGGGGGAGGTTTACAGAGGTCTTAAAGATGAAGATTTGTTTTTTTGTGCTTAGAGACAGTAAATGTATTCTTGTGTATGAATACGATGCCAATTCTCCTCAATCTCCCAAACAAGACAATACAAACTGTCTAAGAAGTGCCCTCCTAAGACTTTTCACACCTTCTGCAGCCCCTCAGCACATTCACTTTTTTGACTTATCTTTCTTCTCAAAAGCAGCTCCCAATGTTCCTCATTGTCCCTAAACAATACTTTAGTCTCTCTAAACACTTAGGTTCCAATCGGTTGACACCTTTACCAACAAAGGCGTTGCCCTACGTCCCTTCCACAAAAAGTGTAAAATGTTAACACCACAACTGTCTTTCCAGGAGATGTGCAGAACCAGCAAATATTCTGCAAGAGGTCCAAACAGTTGGTGGTTAAGTCTACACCACTTTCGGCAGTCTTATCCAGCTGGCCGTACACCACAGACGGGACAAGAACATTCCCCATAACCACTCTGCTTCCACAGCCCAACATGCCAAAAACCATTGCCAGTGTACCGGAGCCGGATCAAGGACCAAAAAATAAATATGGATTCTCAATCCTCAAAATGTGTCTGCCTTTATGGATTCACAGAAAATATTGATATGAGCTGTACAGGGCTCTATACCATCAAACAGATGTTAGATATTCTGATATCCAAGATCCAAATCATGTTTATTTGTCAAAATCTAAAATACAGGGGAGTGTACAATATTTAAAGCACTTCTGGTCCCCACAAGGACAGCAACACCCCCAAAAAGCGCGCGCGCGCACACACACACACACACACACACACACACACACACACACACTACAGGATCAGCTCATGTGTGAGACTTTCTGGTGTTCTGTCATAATTGACTAGACAAACTATGATGACAGATGGAGGATCAGAGATCTGTTGTTCATTACTGATATTAAGGCCTTACAAGCATGGCCTGACGGGTGTGTGACTAGCTCCAATTACCACATTACATTTGAACTTCCACTTTTTTTTAGGTCAGGATAGAAAGCCTATACGGAGCCTTCAGAAAGTATTCACAATTCTTGACTTTTTACAAATGTTTTACAAAGTGTGATTCGATTGGATTTAATTGTCATTTTTGGTCAACAATCTACACAAAATAATTTAAAGTCAAAGTGGTAGAGAAATTCTAACATTTATTACAAATTAACTATTTAGAACCCATAGTGGCCATCGACGGCCTTTCATAAAATGTACAGTTGAAGTCGGAAGTTTACATACACTTTAGCCAAATACATTTAAACTCAGTTTTCCTCAATTATTGCCATTTAATCCTATTAAAAATTCCCTGTCTTAGGTCAGTTAGGATCACCACTTTATTTTATAAAGAATGTGAAATGTCAGAATAATAGTAGAGAGAATGATTTATTTCAGCTTTTAGTTCTTTCATCACATTCCCAGTGGGTCAGAAGTTTACATACACTGAATTAGTTTTTGGTAGCATTGCCTTTACATTGTTTAACTTGGGTCAAATGTTTCAGGTAGCCTTCCACAAGCTTCCAACAATATGTTGGGTAAATTTTGTCCCATTCCTCCTAAAAGAGCTGGTGTAACTGAATCAGGTTCGTAGGCCTCCTTGCTCGCACACGCTTTTTCAGTTCTGTCCACAAATTGTCTATGGGTTTGACGTCAGGGCTTTGTGATGGCCACTCCAATACCTTGACTTTGTTGTCCTTTAATCCATTTTGCCACAACTTTGGAAGTATGCTTGTGTCATTGTCCATTTGGAAGACCCATTTGCGACCAAGCTTTAACTTCCTGACTGATGTCTTGAGATGTTGCTTCAATATAGCCACATAATTTTCCTTCCTCATGATACCATCTATTTTGTGAAGTGCACTAGTCCCTCCTGCAGCAAAGCACCCCCACAACATGATGCCGCCACCCGTGCTTCACAGTTGGGAGGGTGTTCTTTGGCTTGCATGCCTCCTCCCTTTTCCTCCAAACATAACGATGGTCATTATGGCCAAACAGTTCTATTTTTGTTTCATCAGACCAGAGAAGTATTCTCCAAAAAGTACGATCTTTGTCCCCGTGTGCAGTTGTAAACCGTAGACTGGCTTTTTTATGGCGGTTTGGAGCAGTGGCATCTTCCTTGCTGAACGGCCTTTCAGGTTATGTCGATATAGGACTCGTTTTTACTGTGGATATAGATACTTCTGTACCTGTTTCCTCAAGCATCTTCACAAGGTCTTTTGTTGTTGTTCTGGGATTGATTTGCACATTTCGCACCAAAGTACCTTGATCTCTAGAAGACAGAACGCGTCACCTTCCTGAGCGGTATGACGGCTGCGTGGTCCCATGGTGTTTATACTTGCATACTATTGTTTGTACAGATGAACGTGGTACCTTCAGGAGTTTAGAAATTGCTCCCAAGGATGAACCAGACTTGTGGAGGTCTTTTTTTCTGAGGTCTTTGCTGATTTCTTATGATTTTCCCATGATGTCAAGCAAAGAGGCATTGAGTTTGAAGGTAGGGCTTGAAATATATCCACAGGTACACCTCCAATTGACTCAAATGATGTCAATTAGCCTATCAGAAGCTTCTGAAGCAATGACATAATTTTCTGGAATTTTCCAAGCTGTTTAAATGCACAGTCAACATAGTGTATGTAAACTTCTGACCCACTGGAATTGTGATACAGTGAATTATAAGTGAAATAATCTGTCTGTAAACAATTGTTGGAAAGATTACTTGTGTCATGCACAAAATAGCTGTCCTAACCGACTTAACAAAACTATAGTTTGTTAACAAGACATTTTAGAGTGGTTGAAAAACAAGTTTTAATGACTCCAACATAAGTGTACGTAAACTTCCGACTTCAACTGTATATAGAGGCCTCGAACAGCCTTGTTTTTCTAACAATATCTTTGTCAATTTCGCAAGATATTGACAATAGACCAGATCCCAGCTGGCGACCAAAACAACTCCGCCACAGGACGGGGCGGTCTTCTGGTCAGGCTCTGTAGACGGGCATATCGCGCACCTCTCCCGAGTATACTACTTGCCAATGTCCAGTCTCTTGACAACAAGGTAGACAGAATCCGAGCAAGGGTTGCCTTCCAGAGAGACATCAGAGATTGCAACATTCTTTGCTTCATGGAAACATGGCTCACTCGGGATAAGTTATCAGTCGGTACAGCCACCCGGTTTCTTCAAGCATCACGCCGACAGAAACAAACTTCTCTCTGGTAAGAAGAAGGGCGGGGGTGTATGCCTTATGATTAACGAGACGAGGTGTGATCATAACAACATACAGGAACTCAAGTCCTTTTGTTCACCTGACCAAGAATTCCTTACAATCAAATGCCGACCGCATTACCTACCAATAGAATTCTCTTCGATTATAATCACAGTCGTGTATATCCCCCCTCAAGCTGACACATCGACGGCCCTGAAAGAACTTCATTGGACTCTATGTAAACTGGAATCCACATATCCTGAGGCTGCATTTACTGTAGCTGGAGATTTTAAAAAGGCTAATCTGAAAACAAGGCTTCCTAAATTTTATCAGCATATCGAATGTTCGACCCGGGCCGGAAAAATCCTGGATCATTGTTATTCTAACCTCCGCGACGCATACAAAGCCATTCACCACCCCCCTTTTGGCAAATCTGACCACGACTCTATTTTGTTGCTCCCAGCCTATAAACTAAAGAAGGAAACGCCCGTGCTCAGGTCTGTTCAACGCTGGTCCGACCAATCTGATTCCATGCTTCAAGATTGCTTCAATCACGTGGACTGGGATATGTTCCGCATAGCGTTGGACAATAACATTGATGAATATGCTGATTCGGTGAGCGAGTTAATCAGCAAGTGCATCAGTGATGTTGTATCCACAGCAACTATTAAAACCTTCCCCAACCAGAAACCGTGGATTGATGGCAGCATTCGCGCAAAACTGAAAGCACGAACCACTGCTTTTAATCAGGGTAAGGCGACCGGAAACATGACTGAATACAAACAGTGTAGCTATTCCCTCCGTAAGTCAATCAAACAAGCTAAGCGTCAGTATAGAGACAAAGTAGAGTCGCAATTCAAAGGCTCAGACACGAGAGGTATGTGGCAGGGTCTACAGTCACAGACTACAAAAAGAAAACCAGCCCCGTCGCGGACCACGATGTCTTGCTCCCAGACAAACTAAACAACTTCTTTGCTCGCTTTGAGGACAATACAGTGCCACCGACACGGCCCCCTACCAAAACCTGCGGGCTCTCCTTCACTGCAGCCAACGTGAGTAAAACATTTAAATGTGTTAACCCTCGCAAGGCTGCTGGACCAGATGGCATCCCTGGCCGCGTCCTCAGAGCATGCGCAGACCAGCTGGCTGGTGTGTTTACGGACATATTCAATCAATTCGTATCCCAGTCTGCTGTTCCCACATGCTTCAAGAGGGCCACCATTGTTCCTGTTCCCAAGAAAGCTAAGGTAACTGAGCTAAATGACTATCGCCCCGTAGCAGTCACTTCCGTCATCATGAAGTGCTTTGAGAGACTAGTCAAGGATCATATCACCTCCATCCTACCTGACACCCTAGACACACTCCAATTTGCATACCGTCCCAATAGGTCCACAGACGACGCAATCGCAATCACACTGCACACTGCACACTGCCCTAACCCATCTGGACAAGAGGAATACCTATGTAAGAATGCTGTTCATCGACTACAGCTCAGCATTTAACACCATAGTACCCTCCAAACTCATCATTAAGCTTGAGACCCTAGGTCTAGACCCCGCCCTGTGCAACTGGGTCCTGGACTTCCTGACGGGCCGCCCCCAGGTGGTGAGGGTAGGAAACAACATCTACACCCCGCTGATCCTCAACACTGGGGCCCCACAAGGGTGCATTCTCAGCCCTCTCCTGTACTCCCTGTTCACTCATGACTGCGTGGCCAAGCACGCCTCCAATCATCACGTTTGCAGACGACACTACAGTGGTAAGCTTGATTACCAACAATGACGAGACGGCCTACAGGGAGGAGGTGAGGGCCCTCGGAGTGTGGTGTCAGGAAAAAAACCTCTCACTCAACATCAACAAAACAAAGGAAATGATTGTGGACTTCAGGAAACTGCAGAGGGAGCACCCCCCCCATCCACATCGACGAGACAGTAGTGGAGAAGGTGGAAAGTTTTAAGTTCCTCGGTGTCCACCCACACAGACAGCGTGGTGAAGAAGGCGCAACAGCGCCTCTTCAACCTCAGGAGGCTGATGAAATTTGTCTTGTCACCAAAAACACTCACTAACTTCTACAGATGCACAATCGAGAGCATCCAGTCGGGCTGTATCACCGCCTGGTACGGCAACTGCTCCGCCCACAACCGTAAGGCTCTCCAGAGGGTAGTGAGGTCCGCACAACACATCCCCGGGGGTAAACTACCTGCCCTTCAGGACACCTACACCACCCGATGTCACAGGAAGGCCAAAAAGATCATCAAGGACAACAACCACCCAAGCCACTGCCTGTTCACCCCACTATCATCCAGAAGGCGAGGTCAGTACAGGTGCTTCAAAGCTGGGACCGAGAGCCTGAAAAACAGCTTCTATCTCAAGGCCATCAGACTGTTAAACAGCCATCACTAACACTGAGTGGCTGCTGCCAACATAATGACTCAAATCTCTAGCCACTTTAATAATAAAAAATTGGATGTAATAAATGTATCACTAGCCACTTTAAACGATGCCATTTAAATAATGTTTACATATCCTACATTACGTATCTCATATGTATATGCTGTACTCTATACCATCAACTGCATCTTGCCTATGCCGTTCGGCCATCGCTCATCCATATATTTATATGTACATACTCGTATTCATTCCTTTACACTTGTGTACAAGGTAGTTGTTGTGAAATTGTTAGAGTACTTGTTAGATACTACTGCATGGTCGGAACTAGAAGCACAAGCATTTCGCTACACTCGCATTAACATCTGCTAACCATGTGTATGGGACAAATAAACTTTGATTTGATTTGAAGATTAACTTGCTAACACCTGTTGTCATATTCGCCTGGCTGTTATCATCACCCAACCAGAAACTGGAAACAGGGTATGCTGTCATTTAACTTTTCAACGTTTTTTTCACTTCCTTACTCAAAATGACGGCGCCGAAGCGGACACGACTTTTCACTGTGAAGGAGGCTGTATCTATTTTTGTTGGGGATACAGATTTGGACACGTCCTTGTACTTTGAAAATCGATCATGTCGAAGAGAGTGAAATAAGTAAACAGCAGATATGCAGTGCATTCGGAAAGTATTCAGAGCCCTTGACTTTTCCCACATTTTCTTAGGTTACAGCCTTATCCGAAATTTGATTAAATATTTTTTTTTATCATCAATCTACACACAAAGCAGAAACTGTTTATTTTTTATTTTGCACATTTATAAAAATAAAATAAATGAAATATCACATTTAGATAAGTATTCCGACCCTTTCCGCAGTACTTTGTTGAAGCACCTTCAGCAGCGATTACAGCCTCAAGTCTTTTTGGGTTATGACGCTACAGGCTTGGCACACCTGTATTTGGGGAGTTTCTCCCATTCTTCTCTGCAGATCCTGTCAAGCTCTGTCAGATTGGATGGGGGGGCGTCGCTGCAAAACTATTTTCAGGTCTCTCCAGAGATGTTCAAGCGGGTTCAAGTCCAGGGTCTGGCTGGGCCACTGAAGGACATTCAGAGACTAGTCCCGAAGCCACTCCTGCGTTGTCTTGGCTGTGTGCTTATGGTCGCTGTCCTGTTGGAAGGTGAACCTTCACCCCAGTCTGAAGTCCTAAGCACTCCGGAGCAGGTTTTCATCAAGGATCTCTCTGTACTTTGCTCCGTTGATCTTTCCCTCGATCCTGACTAGTCTCCCAGTCCCTGCTGCTAAAAAAACATCCCCACAGCATGATGCTGCCACCACCATAATTCACCGTAGAGATGGTGCCAGGTTTCCTCCAGACGTGACTTTTTCCATTTAAGAATGATGGAAGCCATTGTTCTGGGGACCTTCAATGCTGTCGAAATTTTGGTAACCTTCCTTCGACCTCGTGGCTTGGTTTTTGCTCTGACATGCACTGTCAACTGTGGGACCTTATATAGACAGGTGTGTGCCTTTCCAAATCATGTCCAACTAATTGAATTTACCGCAGGTGGACTCCAATCAAGTGTAGAAACATCTCAAGGATGATCAATGGAAACAGGATGCACCTGAGCTCAATTTTGAGTCTCATAGCAAATGCTCTGAATTCTTATGTAAATAAGGTATTTCTGTTATTTATTTTAAATACATTTGCAAATATTTCGAAATCCTGTTTTCGCTTTGTCATTATTGGGTATTGTGTGTAGATTTATGAGGGGAAAAAATATTATCAATTTTAGAATAAGGCTGTAACGTAACAAAATGTGGAAAAGGGGAAGGGGTCTGAAAACTTTCAAAATGCACTGTATGTTTGATGCTGTGAAACTTGTCTTGGGGAATAGCGCACAAATGACCAAATCCTGCTATGATACCTTGTTGGTACAGGCCAGCACATCAGCTGCGGAGCTTGAATGATTGCTCTCTGTCTCATGGAAATAGTTGCCGTGTTTAGCTCTATATAGTCAGCTAACTACTTTGTTGTTTTGTCTTGTTTCTAACGATGTAATTCATATGGAAATGGCCCAAGCTGCTTGCTATAGTTAGCTTGCTAGTTATTCTGTCAGGCAAGAAAAGTTGTGTGTTGTGGTAAATTTGGCCTACACTCACAAAGCGTCAACCTCAGCTGTCACTGTCACTAGCTAGCCATACAGACAACCAGCTAACTAGCCACTGAAATGAAGGCTAGAGTAAATTGTTACCGACCAGCTCAAATCGGTCTTATGTAGCAAAATTTGAAATTGTGTTTTTTACATTGAATAAAAGTAGAGACTCAAAGCTACACAATTGTATATCATACACTACAGTTGTGGAACAATGGGAAAGTAATTCTGCTTTGAAAGTTTTGCTACTACTATTGGAGAGCCCTTCTGTGTCTACACCCATTCAGCATCGTTCACACCCTCTTAAGCTTTAGCCCCACCCATCTCTTTAAGGGTTGATCGGAATGTACAGTACTAACAGCAGTCAAGCACCCAAACTAACTTGCTAGCTACTTCCAGACATCTAAGTGAGAGAGAACAGCTCACAGAACATTACTCGCCCTAGCAGAGCTGGTTAGGCTGTTATGTTATCCAGAGAGTTGGTGACTGCAACTGTGCTGTCAGATTGTCAGTTTGCGTTCAGCGCGCACACTTCACACTCTGGCCGATGAGTAGGGTTGATCCGAAGCACCCAAGCTAACTGGCAAACTTGCTAGCTACTTCCAGACACATAATGAGAGAACGTCCCACTCTGACCGTTTTACTCTCTCTAGCTGTGCTGGTTAGGCTGTTTTCATGTTATCCAGAGCGTAACTGTGCTGCTGGCAACAATTTAAATACGCTTTTTTTGCTAACGTTTACTGACAACAGAGTTCATAAATTCAGCAGTTATTCTGCGCTCTCTAGCACACTCAGAGGAGAGTGCTCTGAAATCGAAGTGTATATAGCCAGACTGAATTTACGAACGCACCCGAAATGGTTACTTGCATATAATGTTTAGACATGTAGCTTTCTAGCTAGCTAGGTAAATAATGAAGTGTAATCCCAACTCATGAATCTGCTGGTAGCTAACCAACCAGGTTCAATGTTAGGTAGCTGACATTAGGCTATAGCTAGCTAAGCAAATGGCTCAGGGATACGAATAATAAGGTCATACACATAACGTTAGCTTGCGATCCAGCCAGCTAACGTTAGCTCGCTAGCTAGGTAAACAATGAAGCATAATCACAACTCATGACGTTACTACCCTGCATGTAACTGCAGGTAGCTAACCAACCAGGTTCAATGTTAGCTAGCTAACATTAGGCTATAGCTAGCCAAGCAAATGGCTCTTTCTGTCAAAATTAGAAATGAGTAATATCTGAAAATGTAGCTAGCTAGACTATCTTACCCGTATGCATCATTCATTGTTGGACGCGTCTCCTGTCAGATGACATGGTTGCCGTTAGTTTGGAAATGTAATCCGGAGACATGTGTTATCTCCTTAGCTATCATACTCAAATTCCACTGATTTCAAAACTCAGTCCTCCAAAAAGTGGAGAGCAACACTTATGCAGTTTTAATTACACTATACATTTTTTGAAGTGCTTTAGACAGGATTACCTAGACATACTGACCAGCTCAAATAGACAGAAGTGTGCTATATGGCAGACTAATCCAAACTCATCTCTTGGCATGTCCAGCCCAATCATTATCTCAGCCAATCATGGCTAGCGGGAAGGTTTGCTGACTTCTTCTTTGGCTAAACCAACTATGCTCGTAATTTAACAATTGTATTCGTATTTACAGATGGCATACAAGCTTGTTATTAAGGGACATGAAAGTTCATATGTTCGAGAAGGTATTTCTGCCAAAAAACACATTTTCATTTTTGTTCAAACGGCTCTCGAGTGAAGTAGTGACCCGCGACATACGCCTAGTTTCCTGAAACGGGTAACATTTGTGTTTATCTGTTGGGCTTAGGTTATGGTTTGTCATGTTTGCTAGGTAGAGATATTTGTAGGCTATACATTACCTCGTTTCGCTATTATTTGACAGCATAGCTGTCGTGTTAGGGTAGTTGCCCGCGCAGTGGAGATCATATGATGAGTCGGATATTTGTTTACATAGCCAGCTAACAAGTTGCTTGTTCTGTCCAGTTTCTACCGATGCAATTCATTTGGAAACTGTCCCAGCTTCATAACTAATCAGTTAACATTGGCGAACTCTGTAGTTTGTCTGTCAGGCAAGAAAGCAAGAGTTGATTGGAAGAGAGAGAGAGCGAGAGAGAGAGTGTGTGTGTGTGGAATGAGAGGGGTGTAATTGTATCACACAATTTATTATGGAAACCCTTATTCAGAAGAGACTATGTGTTTTGTAGCTTCTCTCTTTATCTGTCTAATACTTGTTGCATTCACCGAGTTGTTGTCAAAGTAGGGTAGTATTTCAAAATTTTGTGTCAGGCCTGGTCTGTACTAAGGTTATCTACATTTTGAAACAGTCTCTGAATAGTTGTTTGCATTTTTACATTGTTACAGAAGAATCATTGTCAATCAAATAACCTACTTTGTGTGGGTTTTGAAATACTTTCTGAATATTGTCCTATATTTAAATATTTATATGTAAATAATATGTATGAGTATAATATCATATACTTGGTTCATTTTGAGTGAGTAATTTAGTACTATGTACTATAATTTAAATACTCTGTTTTTTTATTGTGTTGAGTGTTAATCGTTTTTTTGATAGTGAGTGTCTTTACACAATAGAAGACGCAATAAGTGTTATTTCTATTGACATGAATGTGGAGTTGTATATGCTCATTAAAACTAAGTTAACTTCTAATTGTCATTTGCTCTTTGTTTTTGAGCTATGTCTGTTTGTTTGAAATGTGTGAGAAAATCAGCTTTGTCTTGAAAATTCTCAGTAATCTACAGCAGCATTCTGGAGTTCTATTGGTCTAAAGGGTTAATGAAAAATAAAACACTAATATATCTTGATTGGATAAGTGCTCACCCCACTGAGTCAATACACGTAAGAAACACATTTGGCACTTTTTGGGTCTCTAAGCTCTTAACACACCTGGATTGTATAATATTTGCGAAAAATTCTTTGAAAAATTCTTCAAGCTTAGTCAAGTTGGTTGTTGATCATTGCAAGACAGACATTTTCATGTGTTGCCAAAGATTTTCAAGACGATTTTAAGTCAAAACTGTAATTAGGCCACTCTATGACGTCTAAACTCTAAATCTAATCTAATCTATGACGTCTTGGTCAGCAACTCCAGTGTATATTTGGCCTTTTGTTTTAAGTTATTGTCCTGCTGAAAGGTGAATTTGTCTCCCAGTGTCTGTTGGCAGACTGAATCAGGTTTTTCTCTAGGATTTTGCCTGTGCTTAGCTATATTCCGTTAATTTTTATCCTGAAAAACTCCCTAGTCTTTGCCGATGACAAGCATACCCATAACATGATACAGCCACCACCACCAAAGTGATGTGTTGTGTTGGATTTTCCCCAAACATAATACTTTGTATTCAGGACAAAAAGTTAATTTCTTTGCCACATGTTTTGAAATTTTACTCAAGTGCCTTGTTGCAAATAGGGTGTATGTTTTGGAATGTTTTTATTCTGTACAGGCTTCATTCTTTTCACTCTGTCATTTAAGTTATTATTGTGGAGTAAATACAATGTTGTTGATCCATCCTCAGTTATCTTATATCACAAACATTAAACTCTGTAACTGTTTTAAAATCATCATCGGCCTAATGGTGAAATCCCTGAGCAGTTTCCTTCCTCTCCAGCAACTGAGTTAGGAAGAACGCCTGTATCTTTGTAGTGACTCGGTGCATGTATACACCATCCAAAGCCTAATTGATAACTTCACCATGCTAGAAGAGATATTCAGCGTCTCCTTTTTTAATATATTTTTTCCTACCAATCTTTGCTAGGGATTGAAAAACCTCCCTGTTCTTTGTGGTTGAATCTGTGCTTGAAATTCACTACTTGATTGAGGGACCTTACAGATAATAATATGTGTGCGGTACAGAGATGAGTTTGTCATTCAGAAATCCTGTTATCCCCTATTATTGCACACAGAATTAGTCCGTGCTACTTATGTGATTTTTACTCCTGAACTTACAGTGGGGCAAAAAAGTATTTAGTCAGCCACCAATTGTGCAAGTTCTCTCACTTAAAAAGATGAGAGAGGCCTGTAATTTTCATCATAGGTACACTTCAACTATGACAGACAAAATGAGGAAAAAAATCCAGAAAATCACATTGTAGGATTTTTAATGAATTTATTTGCAAATTATGGTGGAAAATAAGTATTTGGTCA
>QNTS01000263.1:329619-366887 GCA_003317085.1 Hucho hucho | reverse complement strand
TGACCAAATACTTATTTTCCACCATAATTTGCAAATAAATAAATAAAAAATCCTACAATGTGATTTTCTGGATTTCTTTTTCTCATTTCGTCTGTCATAGTTGAAGTGTACCTATGATGAAAATTACAGGCCTCTCTCATCTTTTTAAGTTGGAGAACTTGCACAATTGGTGGCTGACTAAATACTTTTTTGCCCCACTGTATTTAGGCTTGCCATAATTAAGGGGTTGAATACTTATTGACGCAAGACATTTCAGCTTAAATTCTTTTATTAATTTGTCATGAGGTATTGTGTGTAGATCAGTAAATACATTGTACATTTTAAATACATTTTAAATTCAGGCAGTAATACAACAAAATGTGGAAGAAGTAAAGGGGTGTGAATACTTTCTGTAGGCACTGTATATGTCACAGGACAATTCAAAATACAGCCATCAGAAAGTATTCATACCTCTTGACTTATTCCACATTTGTGACCCGTTTCAGGAAGCTAGGGTTATGTCGCACCTCGCTACCAAACAGGAGAGGCATTTGAACATATTTTTTAAAAATGTGTATCAAAATGTGTTTTTTGGCAGAAAAGCCTTCTGGAATATGTGAACTTTCATGTGCCTTAATAACAAATTTGTATTCCATCTGTAAATACAAAAAAAACTGTTAAATTACAAGCCAAGTTGGTTTAGCCACGTAAAAAAACAGGAACCTTCCTGCTAGCCATGATTGGCTGAGATGATGTATGGGCTGTTAAGCGGAGCAACACAGGGGAACCCAAGAGCAGACTCAGATGAGGAAACAGGGATGAATGAACCAAAATATTTATTGTTGCACAGAGAGATATGGAGTGCAGATCCAGGGTAGCTCGAATGAGATGAGTTGCAGAAAGACCAGATGTGGAGACTGAGGTTGGAGTTGGCTGAGTAGAACAGTGTAAACAGGTCCTGAGGGGAATCCAAGGTAGTGGTGGTGAGTAAAATCCAGAGCAAGGTAGTTGTGTGGTGAGATGTGGAACAGGAGACAGGAGCCAGAGACAGAGCTGTAATGAGCAGAGATTACGAGCTGGCAGAGTGGAAGTGGCAGGACTGAGTATTTGTAGAGGTCTTGATTATGGAACGAGTAGCAGCTGGTAGGGATCTGCTCTGACTCCAGCACACCTGTCTCCAACCACACAATCACACAGAGAGGGAGAGGGAGAGAGAGAGAGTGTACAGGGGGAGTAACTGCAGGTCAAGAGCAGGAGCAGATGTGACATGGGCTGGACATGCCGGGAGATGAGTTTGGATTGGTCTGCCATGTAGCATGCTTCGGGTATATAAAGTAAGTTGCTCAGCATGTGTTGATAATCCTTTCTACCGCTGCTTTTTTTAAAGATTTAACATTAGCAAGCACAATTGACAGATCAATTGGAAAAAGTTCTAATGGGCTACTTTCTTTAAACGCCACAGTCAGTGTGAACCAGAGTGACTTGACACAACGATGGTCAAACAAGATGTAGCTACAAACAGAACTGAGTTTGATGGCTCCAGCCTGCCAAATACGGGTAAGGGTCTAGCTTAATTTTCTAATTTAGTCAGAAAGTAGTTTTCATTGCAAGTTATAGCTTACTTTTTGATAGCTAGCTAACGTAGCTTGCTGGCTCGCTAGCTAACGTTACGTGTATGATCTGTGTAGTAATATTATTAGAATCAGAAACCATTTGCATTGCTAGCGAGCTAACATTGAACCTAGTTGGTTAGCTTTAGCTACCTGCAGATTCTTACTATGACAATCAGTTTGTATTGGTGGTAGTAGTATGAGTTAGGATTATTCCGGTTCATTGTTTAGCTAGCTAGCTACATGTCTAAACAAAAGACTCCACTTTGACAGATGAATACATGACCCGTCAAGTTAGCCAGGTGTGTCTGGGGATGATTATGGGCATCTATTGTATTTCATGAACATGTGTACATGTCTAGACAATAGTGACCCATCCACTTAGCTAGATGTTGCTGGGGGGTGGTCATAGCATTTCTTTCACATGACCCATCAATTTAGACAAGTGTGTCTGGGTAAGCGTCATCTAGTAATTATAAAATATTTATAAAACATTTGTATCTGCACACTCTGTTTTTGATATTAGTACTACACAAATATGCAAGTAACCATTAAACTGTACCATTTAAACCTTCTGTATCCTAAGCATGTGACAAATCAACTTAGATTATATTTGACATTGTGTGTGTTTACCAGAGAGGGTAATGTCAAGAACAACATGACCTGCACTCAGATTAGGACATAGGCCAAGGACTAGATAAATAGTATTTTTAGCTGGAACTTTTCCTTATTGTAGGCTACTACTTTTACCACTTTCAGTCTTGAAATATTTGGTTGTTTACTACACTAATCATGCTGTTTAGCGTATGGCCTCACTTGTGAATCCTTAAAGAGATGGGTGGGGCTAAGGCTTAAGAGGGTGTGAACGATGCTGAATGGGTGTAGACAAAGAAGAGCTCTCCAGTAGGTGTACCAAAACATTCAAGCGCCGTTTCTCAGAAGTGAAGTTACAAGTTTATCAACTTTCAAAGCAGAATTACTTTCCCATTGTTCCTCAACTGCAGTGTATGATATACACATTTCAAGCTCTGAGTCTCTACTTTTATCCAATGTAAAAAACACTTTCAAATTTTGCTACATAGGACCAAATCAAGGTGGTGGGTCACATTTAGTTGTGTTACAGCCTTAATTCAAAATGTATTCAATATTATTTTTTCTCACCCATCTCCACACAATACCCCCTAATGACAAAGTGAAAACATGCTTTTAGAAATGTTTGCAAATTTATTGAAAATGAAATACAGAAATATCTCATTTATATAAGTATTCACACGGAGTCAAGACTTTGTAGACGCACCTTTGGTGGCGATTACAGCTTTGAGTCGTCTTGGGTATGTCTGTATCAGCTTTGCACATCTGGATTTGGGGATTTTCTCAAGCTCTGTTAAATTAAATTGGGAGCGGCGGTTTTCTATGGGATTCAAGTCTGGGATTTGGCTGGACTTCCACATTCTTGTTCTGAAGCCATTCCAGCGTTGCTTTGGCTGTATGCTTGTCGAGTTGGAACGTAAATATTCACCCCAGTCTAAGGTTGTTTGCACTCTGAAGCAGGTTCTCGTCAAGGATTTGCCTGTATTTGGCTCCATTCATTGTTTTCTCTATTCTTATCAGTCTCCCAGTCCCAGTCCTGATCCAGTCAGAGTCAAAGTCAGAGGGAATTGAAATTCTATATAATAACCCCTGCTATAGGGTAGAAATCAGAGGGGAGGAAAGGGGGAAGTGAAGGAGAGGTTGTTGTGGAGGAGGGCGGAGTTGGGGGGCTTAAGGGGTTGGGGGAGGGAATCAGTAGTGTTGGTTTTGTACCGAGTTACCTTAAAAACATGGTGGGAACTTATCCAAATAAACAGTGTGTGTGGAGAGAAATATAAAGAAAAGGAGAAAGGGAGGGAGAGAGAGGGAGAGAGAGGGAGAGAGAGGGAGAGAGGGAGAGAGAGGGATCACTTAGAATGGGATGGCAAGAGAGAGCAGGAATGTTGCAGAATGGCGTTAGAATGTATAGCGGACGTTTTACGGGCTCCTGACCAATTCTGCTATTTTGTGATTTTTTTGCATTGATCTTAACTTTTTTTGTGCATAATGTTAAGCCATTGTTTCCTATGACCGAAAAGAGCTTCTGGACATCAGAAAAGCAATCACTAACCTTGACTCAGATGAAGATTTATATTTCAATGACTCGTTGGCACAGGACATACTGCTCACCCCGGAACAGGGCCTAATCCCTGACACTCAAAAGAGAAGGTGATAAAGATGCCGAAGTGTGGGAACCCTGATGAAACTACGGCAGCGAGTAAATACATCGATTCTACCCTCTTTTCTATAGGCAAATGTACAATCAATGGAGAACAAACTGGATGAGATCCGTTTGAGACTATCCTATCAACGGGACCTGAAGAACTGTAATATCCTATCTTTCCCTGAAACTTGGCTGAAAAAGGACATGGATAATATTCTAGCTGTTTTTTCTATGCATCAGCAGGACAGAATGGCAGCGTCGGGTAAGCTCAAGCGGGGTGGTGTGTGTCTCTTTGTTAAGAAAACAACTGGTGCACAATCTCTAATATTAAGGAAGTCTCAAGGTTCTGCTTGTCTGAGTTAGAATACCTCATGATAAGCTGTAGACCATACTATTCACCAAAAGAGTTTTCATCTATATATTTTTTTGTAGATGTCTATTTACCACCACAAACCGATGCTGGTACTAAGACCGCAATCAACGATCTGTATAGGGCCATAAGCAAACAAGAAAATGCTCATCCAGAGGTGGTGGTCCTAGTGGGTGGTGATTTTAATGCAGGAAAACTGAAATCCGTTTTACCTCATTTCTACCAACATGTAACCTGTGCAACTAGAGGCAATAAAACTCTAGAACACCTTTACTACACACACAGAATACGCATAAACAGGAAGTACCCGTGACGTGCTCAATACGGAAGCGGTCCGATGAATCGTATGCTGAGATACAGGAATGTTTCGCTAGCAGACACTGGAATATGTTCTGAGACTCATCCGATGGCATTGAGGGGTTTACCACATCATTCACCGGCTTCATTAATAAGTGTATCGACCACGTCGTGCCCACAGTCACCGTAGGTACATATCCCAGGCAAAAGCCATGGATTACAGGCAACATCCAAACTGTGCTAAAGGCTAAAACTGCTGCTTTCACGGAGCAGGACACTAACCCGGACGCTTATAAGAAATCCCGCTATGCCCTCCGATGAACCATTAAACAGGCAAAGCATCAATACAGGACTAAGATTGAATCCTACTACACCAGCTCTGACACTCGTTGGATGTGGTAGGGCTTGCAAACTATCATGGATAACAAAAGGAAAACCAGCCGCAAGCTGCAGAGTGACGCGAGCCTACCAGACGAGCAAAATGCCTTCCATGCTCGCTTTGAGGCAACAAAGACTAAACCACGTGAGAGTGCCAGCTGTTCCATACAACTGTGTGATCAAGCTCTCCATAGCCAATGTGAGTAAGACCTTTAAATAGGTTAACATTCACAAGGCAGCAGGGCCAGACAGATTACAAGGACGCGTACTCAGAGCATAGGATGACCGGCTGGGAAGGGACTTCACTGACATGTTCTACCTCTCCCTGACCCAGTCTGTAATACCTACATGTTTAAAGCAGACCATGATAGTCCCTGTGCCCAAGTATGCCAAGGTAACCTGCCTAAATGACTACCGGCCCGTAGCACTAACATCTGTCTCCTGAAATGCTTTGAAAGGCTGGTCAAGGCTCACATCAACACCATCATCCCAGAAACCCTGTACCAACTTCAATTCGCATACCATTCCAACAGATCCACAGATGAGGCAATCTCTATTGCACTCCACACTTCCCTTTCCCACCTGGACAAAAGGAACAACTTTGTGAGAATGCTGTTTATTGACTACTTCTCAGCGTTCAACACCATAGTGCCCTCCAAGCTCATCACTAAGCTAAGGACCCTGGAACTGAACACCTCCTTTGCAACTGGATCCTGGACTTCATGAAGCGATGCCCCCAGGTGGGGAGGGTAGGCAACAACACATCCGCCACGCTGACAAAGTGGAGTCGCAATTCAATGGAAATTCAGTTCAACGGATTATAAAAGGAAAACCAGCCACATCACTGACACCAACATCATGCCCACGGGACAAGCTAAACACCCTCTTCGCCCACTTCGAGGAATACACAGTGCCCCCCGACGTGGGCCACTGCTGCTCACGAGGACTGTGAGCTAATGTTTTCCATGGCCGACGTTATTTAGACATTTAAGCGTGTTAAGCCTCACAAGGCTGCAGGCCCAGACGGCATCCCTAGCCGCATCCTCAGAGCATGTGCCAGCTCTCCCTATCCCAGTCGTTGTCCCCACTTGCTTCAAGATGTCCACCATTGTTCCTGTACCCAAGAAAGCGAAGGTAACTGAACTAAATGGCTTTAGCCTCGTAGCACTCAATTATGTCATCATGAAGTGCTTTGAAAGGCTAGTTAAGGATCATAATCACCTCCACCTTACCCGACACCCTAGACAAGTGGTCACCAACCGGTTAATCGCGATCGATTGGTCGATCTTCAAGGCATTCCTAGTCAATCACCCAACATTTCTGTAGAAAAGCCAACAATAAAGGCTTGCGCTCCCTTTTTTTATTTGTGTTGCACTGTTGGCGGTAGGTGCACTTGATTCAGAAGCCCTGTGCACCGGGTAGGCAAATTGTTCCCATTTTGAACCATTTAATTTGTCTGAAAAGACAAACTCCGCCTACCCGGCAGACCAGGAGATCTGTGGCTAAATCAAGTGTGCCTCCAATCACTGTGGCTATAGCTTCTACGACCCCAGCCACAGCAAAGTTTAATACTGGCCTATGTGAGATTTTATAACTTTTATATAACCATGACCAGAGAAAGACTGTCAAAGAATACAGCAAAGAGCTGCTGTTTTTATGAGTGAGTTCATATTTAAGCTTTTATTCAGCACTGTAAACACTGCCTTATTCAACACTTTTACAAAACATAAAATGGCTTCTCTCTACTTCCACTCTTGCTGCAGCTGCAATGAACGAGTAGCCAAATGTATCAATAGCCCTGTGTTTGTATTATTATTAGCAGCTTGTCGTGTCACTTTCTCTGGTCATAGGAACAACAGGAATTTGTGCATGATGCAGATGTGGATGCGGTGTGACTCGAGTTTCGCCATCAGGTGGAAGACTGTGTCCCCTCTCTCTGGTTAGTCTCACCAGAGGAAAGGAAGGGGAGAGAAGGGACCGTTCAAAACAACTGGGAACTCGGAAATCTCAGACTTCCGACTTCAGTACATTCAAGACAACTAAGAATAGTTTTCAACGGTCATCCAACTCGGAATACAAAGTCGGAAACTCTGGCATCTTTCTAGAACAACATTTTGACCTGAAGATCACTGGTCATGATTTTCCCTTGTTTTTTTTCGGAATTCACAGTTGTTCTTGAAAGCACCATGACCATCAGATGCAGGTACCATCAGGCCAGTGAAATGTATGCTCAGCATTGCCTCGCAAGTGCTACACCAACTGATCTATTTTGTTACCAAAGCCCGAGTTTTGAAATATAATATGGTCTAAAAAGAACAATATTGGCAGGCCAGATATATATCCAATATACACTGAAAATGTATTAGGCCTACCATACAAACCTCATTCCTACAGAACAGTTTTTATTAAGTTCAAGTAAAAAAATGTCATGTTTAAAAAAAAAAATAGAGCGGTAGATCTCTGCTTGCTTTTTGACTGCGAAAGTGATCTTGAAAGGTTGGAGACCTCTGCCCTAGACCCGCCACAATATGCATAACGCCCCAACAGATCCACTGATGATGCAATCGCCATCACACTGCACACTGCCCTATCCCATCTGGACAGGAGGAATAGTCTATGTAAGAATGCTGTTCATCAACTACAGCTCAGCCTTCAACACCATAGTGCCCTCCAAGCTCATCACTAAGCTCGGGGCCCTGGGTCTGAACCCCGCTCTGTGAAACTGGGTGCTGGACTTCCTGATGGGCCAACCCCAGTTGGTGAAGGTAGGAAACAACACCTTCTCTACTCTGATCCTCAACATGGGGGCCCAAGAAGGGTGTGTGCTCAGCCCCCTCCTGTACTCCCTGTTCACCCATAACTGTGTGCCCACGCACGTCTCCAACTCAATCATCAAGTTTGCAGACAACACAACAGTGGTTGGCCTGATTAGCAACAACGATGAAACAACCTACAGGGAGGAGGTGAGGGCCCTGGTGGAGTGGTGCCAGGAGAATAACTTGCAGTCAGCCCAATACAGGACACACTGCCTGCCCTCCAGGACATCTACAACATCTAGGGTCACAGGAAGGTCAAGAAGATCATCAATGACCTCAGCCATCTACCAATAGGTGCCCTTCTTTGCGAGGCATTGGAAAACCTCCCTGGTCTTTGTGGTTGAATTTGTGTTTTAAATTCACTGCTCGACTGAGAGACCTTACAGATAATTGTATGTATGGGTTACAGAGATAAGATAGTCATTCAAAAATCTGGTAAAACACTATTATTGCAGTGAGTCTATGCAACTTATTATATTACTTGTTAAGCATATGTTTACTCCTGAAATTAATTTTAGGGGTTGACTACTTATTGACACAAGACATTTCAGTTTTTCATATTTAAGACAATTTGTAAAATAAAATAAAAAACAAATTACACTTTGACATTATGTGGTATTCAGGTTGTAACACAACAAAATGTGAAAAAAGTCAAGGGCTGTGTGAATACTTTCTGAAGGCATTGTAAATCCAGTTAGTTGCATTTTATGAATAAAAAAAGAAACATTTGGGAGGTTGTTCATTTACAAGGTGTGATAGCTGATACTTTGGTACATCAAAACATATATTTAATATTATTTCTGTTATTCATATTGAAGATATTACTTAAGTACTGGAAGTCAAATGATACTCCAACGTAAAGATAAAGGAAGAATCAAATGCTTTATTATTGAAATATTGAAAATAAATCTTGCTACAGACAGAAATAACATAACACAATTTGAAGTCATATTGGGTCGAGTCCTTAAAGTATTAGAAACAACATAGGGTGTGGTTAGGGTGGGAACATGTGGGTCTGAGAGAGTGTGATGTCATTAATGTTTGTGAAAATGTATGTAAATGTTAAGTTGTTTATTGTTTTTGTATGTACATTGGAAGTTAACATACACTTAGGTTGGAGTCATTCAAACTCATTTTTCAACCACTCCACAAATTTCTTGTTAATAAACTACAGTTCTGGCACGTCTGTTAGGACATCTACTTTGTGCATGACACAAAGTCATTTTTCTAACAATTGTTTACAGACATATTATTTCACTTATAATTCCCTGTATCACAACTCCAGTGGGTCAGAAGTTTACATACACTAAGTTGACCTTGCCTTTGAACAGCTTGGAAAATTCCAGAAAATTATGTCATGGCTATAAAAGCTTCTGATAGGCTAATTGACATAATTTGAGTCAATTGGAGGTGTACCTGTGGATGTATTTCGAGGCCTAACTTCAAACTCAGTGCCTGTTTGCTTGACATCATGGGATAATCAAAAGAAATCATCCAAGACCTCAGAAAAAAAATTGTAGACCTCCACAAGTCTGGTTCATCCTTGGGAGCAATTTCCAAATGCCTGAAGGTACCACGTTCATCTGTACAAACAATAGTACGCAACTATAAACACCATGGGACCACGCAGCTGTCATACCGCTCAGGAAGGAGACGCGTTCTGTCTCCTCTAGATGAACGTAATTTGGTGTCGAAAAGTGCAAATCAATCCTAGAACAACAGCAAAGGACCTTGTGAAGATGCTGGAGGAAACAGGTGCAAAAGTATCTATACCCACAGTAAAACGAGTCCTATATAGACGTAACCTGAAAGGCCGCTCAGCAAGGAAGAAGCCAGGGCTCCAAAACCGCCATAAAAAAGCCTGACTACGGTTTGCAACTGCACATGGGGACAAAGATCGTACTTTTTGGGGAAATGTCCTCTGGTCTGATGAAACAAAAATTGAACTTTTTTGCCATAATGACCATCGTTATGTTTGGAGGAAAAAGGGGGAGGCTTGCAAGCCAAAGAACACCATCCCAAACATGAAGCAAGGGGGTGGCAGCATCCTGTTGTGGGGGTGCTTTGCTGCAGGAGGGATTGGTGCACTTCACAAAATCGATGGCATTGTGAGGAAGGAAAATTATGTGGATATATGGAAGGAACATCTGAAGACATCAGTCAGGACGTTAAAGCTTGGTCGCAAATGGGTCTTCCAAATGGACAATGACCCCAAGCATTCTTCCAAAGTTGTGGCAAAATGGCTTAAGGACAACAAAGTCAAGGTATTGGACTGGCCATCACAAAGCCCTGACCTCAATCCTATAGAAAATGTGTGGGCAGAAATGAAAAAGAGTGTGCGAGCAAGGAGGCCTACAAACCTGACTCCGTTACACCAGCTCTGTCAGAAGGAATTGGCCAAAATCCACCCAACTTATTGTGGGAAGCTTGTGGAAGGCTACCCAAAACATCTGACCCAAGTTAAACAATTTAAAGCCAATGCTACCAAATACCAATTGAGTGTATGTAAACTTCTGATCCACTGGGAATGTGATGAAATAAATAAAAGCTGAAATAAATAATTCTCTCTACTATTATTCTGACATTTCACATTCTTAAAATAAAGTGGTGATCCTAACTGCCCTAGACAGGGAATTTTTACTAGTATTAAATGCCATGAGTTTAAATATATTTGGCTAAGGTGTATGTAAACTTCCAACTTCAACTGTATGTTTTTTGTTAATTGAAAAATAAATATTATTTATTATATGTTTTAAATTAATATTTATGACTAGTCAAAGGTTTGGTCACACCTACTCATTCAAGTGTTTTTCTTTATTTTTACTATTTTCTACAATGTAGAATAATAGTGAAGACATCAACACTATGAAATAACACATATGGAATCATGTTGTAACCCAAAAAGTGTTAAACAAATTAAAATATGTTTTACTTTTGAGATTCTTCAAAGTAGCCACCCTATCCCTTGATGACAGCTTGCACACTCCTGTCATTCTCTCAACCAGCTTCATGAGGAAGTCACCTGGAATTTATTTCAATTAACAGGTGTGACTAAAGGTTAATTTGTGGAATTTCTTTCATTCTTAATGCGTTTGAGCCAATCAGTTGTGTTGTGACAAGGTAGGAGTGCTATACAGAAGAAAGCCCTATTTGGTAAAATACCAAGTCCATATTATGGCAAGAACAGCTCAAATAAGCAAAGAGAAACGACAGACCATCATTACTTTCAGTCATTGCGGATAATCTCTAGAACTTTGAAGTTTGAGCAATGAACATTAGACCAGTGGAAAGTCCAAATGTGAGATTTTTGGTTCCAACCTCCGTGTCTGTGAGACGCAGAGTAGGTGAATGGACGATCTCCGCATGTGTGGTTCGCACAGTGAAGCATGGAGGTGTGATGGTGTGGGGGTGCTTTGCTGGTGACACTGTCTGTGATTTATTTCGAATTCAAGGCACAGCATGGCTACCACAACATTCCGCAGCCATACGCCATTCCATCTGGTTTGGGCTTAGTGAGACTATGATTTGTTTTTCAACAGGACAATGACCCAACACACCTCCAAGCTGTGTAAGTGCTATTTGACCAAGGAGAGTGATGGAGATGACCTTGCTGCATCAGACGACCTAGCCTTCATAATCACCCGACCTCAACCCAATTGAGATGGTTTGGGATGAGTTTGACAGCAGAGTGAAGGAAAAGCAGCCAACAAGTGCTCAGCATATGTGGGAACTCCTTCAAGACTGTTAGAAACGCATTCCAGGTGAAGCTGGTTGAGAGAATGCCAAGAGTGTGCAAAGCTGTCATCAAGGCAAAGGGTGGCTACTTGGAAGATATGCAGTATTTTGATTTGTTTAACACTTTTGGTCACTATGTGATTCCATGTGTTATTTTATAGTTTTGATGTCTTCACTATTATTCTGCAATGTAGAACATTGTAAAAATAAAGAAAAAACCTTGAATGAGTAGGTGTGTCCAAACTTTTGACTGGTACTAGTTAAAATAGTTAAATAAAGGTTAGAAAGTACTGTATATTTTGTGGGGTTGGTGGGGAGGGGCCCTTGCTCGGATTTTGCGGTGGGGCCCCACGAAACTGTGCTATGCACTGACCACTATCTACCAGTCTGGGTGGAGGGAGAGGAGAAGAGAAAATGATACCACACACGATCATGTTTACAGTAAACCACTGATACAATGAATATTGACTTTTAGTCTCTTCCAAAAGGAACAGAAGCCAAAGAAGTAAAATAATCTAGGACAACATCCGACCGTTTTGATTTGGATCTAAGAGATGGAAGAAGGGAGGCGAGGGGAGGCTAGGAAAGTTATTTAACAATTCTCATTAGTTATTTTTCTGATCCAATCTCAATGATCCTCGAGATGGAAAAAAACTCTGCCCCTGCCCCCAGCCGAAAGAAGACAAGAGCTGAAAAGGAGAACAAGAGGGTTGGGGGTACCCGGCATCTACATACTTAATGAACACTGTTTCAATGGGTTACCATCAGCAACCAAAGTGGCCACAGAAAACATTCCCATGTCATTCTTTCATAGTCCCCTGTGTGTGTGTGTGTGTGTGTGTGTGTGTGTGTGTGTGTGTGTGTGAGTTTGACGGAATGTGCACACACGTATTTGTCAAATTTTTCTCTTGCTTTCTGGCTGTAGTTGTCAGGTCTAGGGTGAGGGCTGCATTGGGCCATCTTAAGACCTCTTTGTGCAAACTCCTTTCACACACATTAATATAGTCCCACTGCCCCTCGGCATGAGCTACAGAGATGGGAGAAGGAGGGTGAAACTAAAAGAGAAGAGGAGTTTAGAATGTGTGACTCAAGGGTAGAGCAAACATATGACTCATCACTTTTTTAATTCATGTAACAATTAATTAACTGTGAAATGTTAAATTGTCTTTTGTCTATGTATAATTATATATTTTTTTTAAATATAATAATCATGTAACTGTGGCAGCAAGGGCGATTTGTTTGTGGTCCGGTCTTACGTCTAAGTGCTATTTTTTTATTTAACCTTTATTTAACTAGGCAAGTCAGTTAAGAAAAAAATATTATTTACAATGACGGCCTACCGGGGAACAGTGGGTAAAAATCTGTCGTTCTGCCCCTGAACAAGGCGGTTAGCCTTGTTCAGGGGCAGAACGACAGATTTTTACCTTGGGGATTCAATCCAGCAACCTTTCGGTTACTGGCACAACACTCTAACCACTGAGCTACCTGCCGTCACCTAGGGAGTCACCTAGGGAGTGAGTCACAGTCAAGACCTAAAGGGGGTTCACACCATTGAGGTAAGCGCTACTGTAACGCAGACAGAATCCAATAGAGACTGACATTGAAAGAACACAGTCACACAGTCTCAGCTGAGCAGGGCCTACAGGGCTCAGAAGGCCTACAGGGCTCAGCAGGGCCTACAGGGCTTTGTGTGGTGCAATACCTCCATCATGTGGCCAATGTTGTAACTGATTGATCTGACGGGAAGGAGGGCAGAAGAAGTGTTTCAAATAAATGGCAGAATGTACTGTATATTATGCACGACCTTGACTTCAGTGGTGGAAAAAGTACCCAATTGTCGTACTTGAGTAAAAGTAAAGCAACCTTAATAGCAAGACTCAAGTAAAATTGAAAGTCACCCAGTAAAATACTACTTGAGTAAAAGTCTAAAAGTACTTGATTTTAAACATACTGAAGTATCCAAAGTAAATGTAATTGCAAAAATAGACTTAAGTATCGAAAGTAAAAGTATAAATAATTTCAAATTCCTTATATTAAGCAAAGCAGACGGCACTCTTTTCTTGTTTTTAACATTTACGGATAGCCAGGGGTACACTACAACATAATTTACAAACGATGCATTTGTGTTTAGCAAGTCCGCCAGATCATGGCAGTAGGGATGACCATGTGTGTGAATTGGACCATTCTGTACTTTTTACTTAAGTACTTAACTCCACTGCCTGACTTTACATTCAAATGTTCATATATACTTTGTTTCAAATGTGTTCTTAGTGTGTATACTGTTTTTAAATAGTTTTGTATGTAAATGTATCTCTGTTTCCACTGAGAAGACAGACAGACTATGGTGTTATCCTCTAAATCCAAATACATTCTTATACCTGTCTTTTTCATACCCAAAATAAAACCAATAAATCAAATAAACATGGATAATGTTGTCCTCACTATGTGTCTGTTACTTTGAGTACATTTAAAATCCACTATCATCAAATACCATTATTGGATTTCACATGTACTGATGCATGAAGAATATTCATATAACGTATAATTATACGCCAACAACTCATGTTCTTTTAAATCTGCAATCTGAATCCCTGCACAGCCTCATAGTGGATCTAGATAATTTCTCTATCCTCTCTAGATTTCAACCGAACTATGATAAGTGTACCTTATTACCTAGTGGATCTCAAAAATATATAAACTCAGCAAAAAAAGAAACATCCTCTCACTGTCAACTGCGTTTATTTTCAGCAAACTTGACATGTGTAAATATTTCCTGTCTTGCAGGAAATCATGCACAGAACGAGAAGTATGGCTGGTGGCATTGTCATGCTGGAGGGTCATGTCAGGATGAGCCTGCAGGAAGGGTACCACATGAGGGAGGAGCCTGCAATGACAACAAGCTCAGTCTGATGATGCTGTGACACAATGCCTCCACCTCCAAATCGATCCCGCTCCAGAGTAGAGGCCTCAGTGTAACGCTCATTCCTTCAACGATAAACGCGAATCCGACCATCTCCCCTGGTGAGACAAAACCGCTACTCGTCAGTAAAGAGCACTTTTTGCCAGTCCTGTCTGGTCCAGCGACGGTGGGTTTGTGGCCATAGGCGACGTTGTTGCCGGTGATGTCTGGTGAGGACCTGCCTTACAACAGGCCTATAAGCCCTCAGTCCAGGCTCTCAGCCTATTGCGGACAGTCTGAGCACTGATGGAGGGATTGTGCGTTCCTGGTGTAACTCGGGCAGTTGTTGTTGCCATCCTGTACCTGTCCCGCAGGTGTGATGTTTTCGGATGTACCGATCCTGTGCAGGTGTTGTTACACGTGGTCTGCCACTGTGAGGACAATCAGCTGTCCGTCCTGTCTCCCTGTAGCGCTGTCTTAGGCGTCTCACAGTATGGCATTGCAATTTAATGCCCTGGCCACATCTGCAGTCCTCATGCCTCCTTGCAGCATGCCTAAGTCACATTCACGCAGATGAGCAGGGACCCTGGGCATCTTTCTTTTGGTGTTTTTCAGAGTCAGTAGAAAAGCCTCTTCAGTGTCCTAAGTTTTCATAACTGTGACCTTAATTGCCTACCGTCTGTAAGCTGTTAGTGTCTTAACTTCTTAGGGAGCGGCTCCCGAGGTGACGGTTTTGGAGAGTCTGGCATGCCCAAAGTAAAACGCCTCCCACTCAGGCCCAGAAAATAGGATATGCACATAATTAGTACTATTGGATAGGAAACACTCTGAAGTTTCTAAGAGTGTTAAAATAATGTATGTGAGTATAACAGAACTGATATAGCAGGCAAAAACCCGAGGAAAATCCTTTTGGATTTGCCGTTTTTCTTTGCAGATGACCTTCTTCTCCATTGTGCTTATTCATTTGTATTTTACCTAGGACTGAGACTGCAGTACCTATGGCTTCCACTAGATGTCAACAGTCTTTATACAAATACTGGGAGTTCTAGGAGTAAGCAAAACGGATAGGAAGAGGAAGTAGTCAGTGGACCACTTTTGTAAACAAGGTTTGACGCGCTCGAGATTGTGAGCGCGCCCCAGTTTATATTTATTATATCCATAAATCTCCATTTGGTTGGCACATTATGATCATAAAATCCACTGTTGAGTCACCCATTGAACCGTGAAGAGAACACGTTCAAATTATACCTATACATTTTCTACAAACAAATCAAACATAATTTTTAATGTATCCTTAGGTATCCTTTTATGTATATTTACTGTAATATTTCAACCGGACGATAACGTGAACGATAGGAAAGGAAAATAAAGTGGTGCGCGTTCACAATCTCGCACGTCAAACCTTGTTTACAAAAGTGGTCGCCTGACAATTTCCTCTCCCCATCCGTTCTGGTCACTCCTAGAATTCCCAGTCTTTGACTGTTGACTGCTGACATCTAGTGGAAGCCATAGGTACTGCAGTCTCAGTCCTACATAAGATTGTATGCAATAGGCACAATGGAGAAGATAGGCATTTACAAAAAAAACTGCAAATCCGTATGGATTTTCTGTCCTGGAAAAAGTGGTTTTGACAGATTGCCTCATTTAGAACCCCTCCCTTATGAAAATGCCCATATAAGGGCATATGAATGCAGTACCTCTCACTTCCTCTGGATGTCAACAGTCTCGAGAAAGTGTTCTGATTCTTTTTAGATGCTTTTAGAGCAGAGAAGAAGACGAATAAGGAAGTGGACACACAGATGTCAATACAAGTAAATGCGCGTTCACGGCTGGCACGTTCTTTGTTTTTTTCCTTTCTTATCGGCCAGTTTATATTCCGGTTGAAATATTATACTATTTATACAGAAAAATGTTCCTAAGGATACATTTAAAATTATGTTTGATTGTTCTTGGACAAGTTTATAGCTATAAGTTGAACGAGTTCTCTTCACGTTTCAATGGAGGAGTCGACGTTATAGTGTTAACATAATGTCTGTGAGTATAACAGAACGGATATAGCAGGCGAAAACCCAAGGAATTTCTGTCCTGGAAAAAGTGTTTTTGACACATTGCCTCATTTTGAACCCCTCCCTATTGAAAACAGCCATTTCTGGGAGTAAGATTGCAGTACCTATTGCTTCCACTGGATGTCAACAGTCTCTAGACAGTGTTTGGTGATGTTAGCTTGCTCTGGATGGTAATAGAAGAAGAATTTCGAACTGGTCATCGGATGTAACAGAAGAGGATGCGCGTTCACGGGCTCGCGCGCTGTTTTTTTCCTTTCCTATCGTCCAGTTTATAATCCGGTTGAAATATTATAGTAACTATACATAAAAGTGTTCCTAAGGATACATTATCAATGATGTTTGATTGTTCTTGAACAAGTGTATAGGTATAGGTTGAACGCGTTCTCTTCACGGTTCAATGGGCGAGTGGACGCTGTATTTTATGAACATAACGCGCCAACCAAACAGAGATTTATGGATATAATAAATGACTTTTTCTAACAAAAGAACCATTGGATGTCTTCGTTGGACACTTGGGAATATTGGAGGTGCTACCCTCAAACAATCAAATGTTGTGCTTTCGCCGTAACGCCTTTTTGAAATCTGACAACGCTGTGATATTGCCAAGAAGCAGAGCTTTTGATGACTATGCAACACTTGTATATTGATGAATGTTTAATAATTCAACTTTTGGATTTTGAATTTGGCGCCTTGCATTTCACCAGGTAGTGTCGGGAGTGGGCGCCCCACCACTCAGTAAGTAGTTATCGACCGTTCCACAGGTGCATGTTCATTAATTGTTTATGGTTCATTGATCAAGCATGGGACACAGTGTTTAAACCCTTTACAATGAAGATCTGTGAAGTTATTTAGATTTTTTTGAATTATCTTTGAATGACAGGGTCCTGAAAAAGGGCCTTTGTTTTTTGCTGAGTTTATAACTTTTACATTACCATGTAGTTAACCAATAAAATGGTCTGACGGTGAAGTGGACATACTCGTTATTCATATTCTGAAAGAAAGAAATGATCTCACTACAATACATTTTAATAGAAAGTTAGCAAAAACAAATAAGATAGTGCTACCATGGAAAGGTAAATACCAGTCTATTTTTGTAATAAACACACTGATTAATTCTTTAGTGATATCCCAGTTTAAATATTTACTTATGGTCCTGCCTACTCCGAACAACTTGGTTTCTAAAATTATGTGAGCAAAAAAGATTCCACTTTATATGGAACGGCAAGCCAGACAATGTGACGTGGTGAGGTTGGACCCAGGTGCAGAGAAGAGACCAGACGAGGAATCAGTGGTTAAGAATGAACATAAATACTTTACTGACAAACAGTAGCCGCAGGATCACAGTACACTTGAAAAAACAACAAACACTCAGTCTCGAAAACTCACTCAAGAAACAAACGCACACGGTAAACAATTCAAGCTTCTGCAAAGGAAACCACAAAGCACAACTCTTTTAACAGGGAAATCATAATGAGTAATAGGACACACCTGAGTGTCATTAATGTCTCTAGGATGGTCTCTGCAGCCCTCCGGTGACATGTGGAACCATGACAGAACCCTCCCTTCAAGGAGCAGCTCTAGAACAAGTTCTGGATCCAGGATGTCCCGGGCAGGCACCCACGCCCGCTCCAGGTACTGCAGGGTGCCTCGGACCCAACGAGCCTCCAACAGACACCAGACAGTGTAGGCTGGGCGGCCATCCACAAGTCGAAGGGGCGGAGGGGCAGTTGTGTGGGGGAGAGAAGGAACTACTCTTTACCATCTTGAGATGAGAGACATGGAAGGATAGACCCTCATAGACCTGGGAAGCTGGAGACGATAGTTGACCGGGTGGATGTGACTCAGGATCTTGAATGGTCCTATGCAGGGTGGAGTGAGCTTCCACGAGTCCACCTTTAAGGGAAGATCACTGGTGGAGAGCCACACCCGTTGACACGGTCGGAGGAGCCGAAGAGGCCTTTGGTGCCAGTTTGCCTGGTGTTGTTGTCGGGCAGAGGAGCGGAGCAAGGAGGATCGCGCTCTGATCCAGGTGCGGCGACATCGTCGAATGAACGCCTCGGCTGATTGCACCCCCGCTTCCGCTTCTTATTCAGGAAATGGGGAGCGAACCCGAACTGACACTCAGACAGCGACAGTCCAGTGGATGAGTTCGGCAGTGGGTTATGAGCATATTCTTCCCAGATGAGGAACTTGGTCCAGTTGCTGGCCTGAGTGGAGCCGAAATAGCAGAGGAACTTCTCCAGCTCTTGGTTGGCCTGCTCAGTTTGCCCATTTGGCTGTGGGTGGAACCCCGAGGAGAGACTCACTGACGCCCCCAACAGGGAGCAGAAGGCATTCAAATACTGTGCGACGAACTGGGGCCAATGATCTGAGACAATGTCCTGGGAAGCCCGTGTAGTCGAAAGACATGGGTAATCATGAGATCAGCGGTTTCCTTCGCTGAGGGCAACTTGGGTAAGGCAATGAAATGGGCTGCCTTGGAGAACCGATCGACGACCATCAGGATAGTGGTAAGCCCTTGGGATGGAGGTAACCCTGTGATAAAGTCTACGGACAGGTGGGACCAGGGCTGGCTGGGGATGGGCAGAGGTTGGAGCAACACAGCCGGTCGCTGTCATGAGGATTTGCTTTGGGCATGGGTGGAACAGACCGCAACAAAGGATCTCACATCCTCAATCATGTTGGCCCACCAGAATTTCCGCCTCAGGAACTCCAGTGTCCAATTAACCCCTGGATGCCCAGTTAATTTAGAGGAGTGTCCCCGTTGTAGCACTCAAGAACTGGCTGATCGCGGAAGTTCTCCTGGGTCAGGTTCTCTGGTCTGGGATTATCGTACCGTGGTCTCAATACTCCATATCACAGGGGCCACAATGCGTGAGCTGGGGATGATGGGCTCGGAGAGACATTGTGTTGGCAGGACAGGGCATCTGTTTTCTGATTCTTGGATCCCGGACGATGGGCTAGTGTGAAATCGAACCTGTTAAAACACAGAGCCCTCCTCATTCCGCTGTGAAAGGAGAGCCCCTGCTCCGGTGTCCGAGGCGTCCACCTATAGCACAAAGGGAAGAGTAGGATCAGGATGAACGAGGATGGGTCCAGAGGTGAAACGTTCTTTGAGCCTCATGAATGCCCTGTCAGCCTCGGGAGTCCAGCAAAAACGGGTCTGGGACTTGCGGGTTAGGACCGTGAGAGACGCTGCCACCGCACCAAAGTTGCATATAAAATGGCTGTAAAAATTGGCAAACCAGAGGAACCGCTGGACCTGCTTGAGTGAGGTGGGATGGGGCCAGTCGGTGACCGCCTCAACCTTTATGGGGTCCATTTGGATGCCTGCGGTATAGATTATGTGACCCAGGAAGGAAACTTGGGATTTGTGGAACTCACACTTCTCTATCTTGACATATAGTTAGCTCTTCAGGAGGCATCTCAGGACTTGGTAGACGTGCAGTATGTGTTTCGGAAGGGTTTTGGAGAAGATCAGGATGTCGTTGAGGTAAACAAAGATGAACCGATTCAACATATCCCTAGGTGTGTCATTGACCAATGCTTGAAAGACTGCCGGTGAGTTCGATACTCCCAAAGGCATGACTAAATACTCATAGTGACCAGTAGGGGTGTTAAAGGCAGTTTTCCACTCGTCTCCCTCCCTAATTCTCACCAAATTGTAAGCTTTGCGGAGGTCCAGTTTGGTGAAGAATTGGGCCCCTTGGGCCAACTCCAAGGCGGCGAACATCGGGGTAGGGGGTAACGATTCTTGATCGTAATTCGGTTCAGCCCTCTGTAATTGATGCAAGGACACCGGCCTCCATCCTTCTTACCCATGAAGAAGAATCCTGAACCAGCTGGAGATGTAGAGGAGCGAATGAACCCTGCCTCCAGCGACTCCTGGATGTAATTGTCCATGACTGCTGCTTCAAGGGTCGAGAGGGAGTACAGACGGCCCCGGGGAGGTGTGGAGCTGGGTAGGAGTTCTATGGCACAGTCGTATGGACGATGGGGGGGAAGGGTGGTGACTAACCTCCCGGAGGTTGATGTTTTCGGATGTGAGAGCGGAGAAGTCTTGGTCTTCAATGGATGCAGGAGGACACCGGCAAGCCTCTTGGTGTGGGTCTAGACATTTAGTCTGGCAGTCCTTACCCCAGTCTCACCTTGGTGTCCAGTGGACCAGGAGAAGAGTGGGTTATGTAGTGCTAGCCAGGGGTACCCTAGGATAAGGGGGTTCTCGGGAGCCGTGATCAAAATAAAAGTAAGTCTGAGTGATTCACCTCAACCTGCAGTAGAATGGGCTTGGTCTGATATTCCACCTGGCCGGAGCCAATGGGGCGTCCATCGAGGGCTTGAATCTGCAGAGGGATGGGACATTTCACAATGAAATTCTCTGTGACACCGGAGTCCACGAAGGCTTGAATCTGGTGCTGACGGTTGTCCCAGTGGAGGGTTGCAGATAGTGACAGACGGTGACTCGGTAGCCGGGAGGTAACTGCACAGCTCGTCAGGGTCTCCCCTTGTCCTGGCGAGCCCTGGTGTTTCCTGTCAGCTCTGGGCATGAAGCTTGGAGATGGCCGAGACCTCCGCAGAAGAGACAGCAGCCTTCACGCATGCTCCTGTCACGCACCTGTGGGCTCAGACATTTGCGTCCCAGCTGCATGGGCTCCTCAATGCTGGTTTCGGAGTGCGTGGGGTGCTCAGGAAACCGGGATACTGAGGTTGTGTCAAAAAGGCGCTGTCTCACGCGTTCTCGGAGGAGGTTGTTGATCTTGATTGCCAGCGTTATCAGGGACTCGAGGTCCTCTCCCAGTTCCCGAGAGGCCAGTTTATCCTTGATGGCGTTAGACAAACCCTGGTGGAAAGCTGTGACCAGGGCCTCCGTATTCCACCCACTCTCGGTGGTGAGGGAGCGGAACTCAATGGCGAAGTCAGCCAGACCTTGGCAGATGTTGAACATTCAGTTGGCCACTTCTCATCCGCCGACTGGGTGGTCGAAGACTCGTCTCAGCTCGGCAGTGAAAGCTAATATGGAGCTGCAGGATGGTGGCTGCTGTTCCCACACTGCCGTTGACCACGTCAGGGCCTTTTCCAAGTGTAGAGAGATGATGTAGGCGATCATCGCCTGATCGGTGTGGAACAAGGATGACTGTAGCTCAAACACCAGGGAACACTGAATGAGGAACCCCTTGCATCCTCCCGGGTGGCCGTCATACCGCTCTGGGGCTGGGATCTTGGGTTCTCTGGAGGAATTACGGCGACGCCTGTAGCACTGGGCGATGAGACTTGGGCATTAGCTCCTCCTGGGTTGAGGTTGGACCGTGGTCAGAGGGAATCAGTAAGTGGCCGGAGGGTCTCTGATATTTGGGAGAGTTGCTCTTGCTGCCGCCCCAGCAGTGCTCCTTGGTGGGTTACAACATTCTTGATCTGGGTGACCTCTGCTGGGTCCTTGTTTGGGCAGAAGCTTGCTGTAATGTGGTGAGGTTGGACCCAGGTGCAGAGAAGTGATGAGGAATCAGTGGTTAAGGATAAACAGAATGAGGAATCAGTGGTTAAGGATAAACAGAAATACTTTACTGATAAACAGTAGCCGCAGGATCACAGTACTCTGGAAAAAACAACAAACACTAAGTCTCGCATCTCACTCAGGAAACAAACGCACATGGTAAACAATTCAAGCTTATTCGAAGGAAATCAGAAAACACACCTCTTTTAACAGGGAAATCATAATGAGTAATTGGACACACCTGAGTGTCATTAATGCCTCTAGGACGGTCTCAGCCACCCTCTTGTGACAGCTGGAACCATGACAGACAAAATTAAACTGGCCGATTTATATAATGAATAGGAATTCAGAGGGCAAAAATTATTAAATATTAAAGCATTGAACCTCTTACTAAAGGCTTCAGTCATACAAAAGTTACATTTAAATGCAAACTGGTTCTCCAGCAGATTAGTAACAAGGGCTCAACCCCATGTCCAGATTACAACCTCTCACTTTCGGTTATTTGAAAATTAAAACAAGCCATAGAAAGCATGTTGCAAAATAGTTGGGAAGAGATTTTCGATGTGCCGATTCCATAATCTATAAACTGATACACAAAACAGCCTGATTCAAAACGTTGAGTTTTTCAATTATTATACAAATTCTTGCAACCAATATAATGTTATGTATATGGGGGATACAATCATACCAGCTCTGCATATTTTGCTGCGAAAGAGACAGAATCATTAGATCATTTGTTTTGGTACTGTCCATATGTATCTTGTTTTTGGTAGCAAAGTCAGGAATGGCTGAAAAATCACAAAATGTTCCTAAAAATAACTCTGCAAATAGCATTGCTGGGTGGTTTGAAAAGCCATAGTCAATCAGTCAATAATATAATAATACACTTAAAAATAATTTGTAATTTAGGATATTTAGAAACTATAGAAAGGTTCCGAACGTTTGTGAAACATCACAGCACAGTTGAAAAATATGGCAAGTAGAAATCAAAACTGGATGATTTTCATAGATATAAGGGAGGGGTTGAGGGTAGCTGAAGGGTGGAACTAAAGGAACAGAGGGATAACAAAGTAAAACATTTACCGTTCCCATAAAATGTATATTTCTAGTTGGAAGTAGAAGTCTTAGAACTGTTGTCCATTAGTTTACTCCAATTAGGGGAGGGCTGGTAGGGTTAGAGGAAAATAAAGGAAAATATATGAATAAAATATAAATAATATATGGGGGATTGGAAATGATGCAAACAATTACGTTGATAAATCTATCTACAATATTTAAGCTGATCTACCCCCCCCCCCAAAAAAAAGTAGGTGCGGTTGTCACAGCGGGGGCGAATTGCCGTAGGCAGCGCGACGTGAGTCATACTGTACCACTAAGCCTATATCTTAACTTCTTAGGGATCACTGCACAACTTGACCGTTTTGGAGAGCCTGGCGTGCCCAAAGTAAAATGCCTCCCATTCAGGCCCAGAAAATAGGATATGCACATATTTGGTACCATTGGATAGGAAACACTCTGAATTTTGTAAAACTGTTAACCATTTGTCTGTGAGTAAAACAGAACGGATATGGCAGGCAAAACCCCGAGGAATTTCTGTCCTGGAGAAAGTGGTTTTCACAGAGTGCCTCATTTGGAACCCCTCCCTCATGAAAATGCCCATAAAAGGGCATATGAATGCAGTACCTATCGCTTCCTCTGGATGTCCTTTGTCTCTAGAAAGTGGTTTCATGCTGTTCAGATGAGTTAGAACAGAGAAGAAGAGAGAATCAGGAAGTGCCTCTTTGGAACTCTGTAGGACTGGGCACGCGCTCTCGCCAAGCGCGCACTGTGTTTCCCTCGGTCTGTAGAGCTCAGTTTATATTCCGGTTGATTTATTATAGTAAATATACGTAAAAGTGTTCCTAAGGATACATTTAAAATGATGTTTGATTGTTCTTGGACAAGTTTATAGGTATAAGATGAACGAGTTCGCGCCACGTTTCAATGGACTAGTGGAGGCTGTCGTTTCTGACTATGACGCGTGAACCAAATGGAGATTTATGGATATAATACATGACTTTTTCTAACAAAAGAACTATGGATTGTCTTCGTTGGACACTTAGGATGACCTCAGCAGAAGTTCTTCAACAGGTAATTGATTTGTTTTTGCTGTGAAATGTGTTATGTGTGTGCCACGCTGGCTAATGAATTCATGGCTATGTGAAAAGTATGTGAGGTGCTGTCCTCAAACAATCAAATGTAGTGCTTTCGCCGTAAAGCCTTTTTGAAATCTGACAACGCTGTGATATTGCCAAGAAACAGAGCTTTTGATGAGTATGAAACACTTGTATATTGGTGGATTTTTAATAATTCAACTTTGGGATTTTGAATTTGGCGCTTTACATTTTACCTGGTGGTGTCGGGAGTGGGTCGCTAGCGCCCCAATGATCCCTGAGAGGATAAAGGTTAGGACCTGCTTACCTAATGAACATTCCCCTTTAAATCCCATTATTTCAGAGAGCCATTCCATTTCTCTCTATGCTAGAGTGAGTAACTTTCATTAGACTATATCTTAAAGGTGAGGACCTACATAGCATGCTAGCAGAAAGACTTCATTGCGCTAACACAAGTTATATTTGGTTTGCGAAAATACCGCTAACTTCTTTCATAATGGACACAGAAACATAAAAATGGTATCCACTATTTCAACTGACTCTGGAGAAGTAAATAAAGGGCCTCACTGCCAACATCCAGAAGCATCCCTTTAAAGTTTTAAGTCTTGTTAGTCGTATGTACAGGATGCAGAATCCAACTAAGTACTTACTTGCAGGTTCCTTCTCGACAATGCGACAACAATAAGCAATAATAAAATATAGAAAAGGAACATAAAGTAAATTGCTCAGTAGAAAATAATTTTTTTTGCAAAAGTATAATACAGGAAGCCACAATTTATATTGCAATATTTACACATGCATCCGAGAAAAAGGGTATTGGGTGCCAAGTGTTTAAATTGTGCAGTATTTCCAATAGTAAATAAGAGTCTGGTAGTAGCAATTGTGATGTGTGTGTAGCATGAATATATACATACAGTGAGGGAATGAAGTATTTGATCCCCTGCTGATTTTGTACGTTTGCCCACTGACAAAGAAATGATCAGTCTATAATTTTAATGGTAGGTTTATTTGAACAGTGAGAGACAGAATAACAACAAAATAATCCAGAAAAACGCATGTGAAAAATATTATAAATTGATTTGCATTTGAATGAGGGAAATAAGTATTTGACCCCTCTGCAAAACATGACTTAGTACTTGGTGGCAAAACCCTTGTTGGCAATCACAGAGGTCAGACGTTTCTTGTAGTTGGCCACCAGGTTTGCACACATCTCAGGAGGGATTTTGTCCCACTCCTCTTTGCAGATCTTCTCCAAGTCATTAACTTCTTAAGGTTTCGAGGCTGACGTTTGGCAACTCGAACCTTCAGCTCCCTCCACAGATTTTCTATGGGATTAAGGTCTGGAGACTGGCTAGGCCGCTCCAGGACCTTAATGTGCTCCTTCTTGAGCCACTCCTTTGTTGCCTTGGCCGTGTGTTTTGGGTCATTGTCATTCTGGAATACCCATCCACGACCCATTTTCAATGCCCTGGCTGAGGGAAGGAGGTTCGCACCCAAGATTTGACGGTACATGGCCCCGTCCATCGTCCCTTTGATGCGGTGAAGTTGTCCTGTCCCCTTAGCAGAAAAACACCCCCAAAGCATAATGTTTCCACCTCCATGTTTGACGGTGGGGATGGTGTTCTTGGGGTCATAGGCAGCATTCCTCCTCCAAACACGGCGAGTTGAGTTGATGCCAAAGAGCTCCATTTTGGTCTCATCTGACCACAACACTTTCACCCAGTTGTCCTCTGAATCATTCAGATGTTCATTGGCAAACTTCAGACGGGCATGTATATGTGCTTTCTTGAGCAGGGGGACCTTGCGGGCGCTGCAGGATTTCAGTCCTTCACGGCGTAGTGTGTTACCAATTGTTTTCTTGGTGACTATGGTCCCAGCTGCCTTGAGATCATTGACAAGATCCTCCCGTGTAGTTCTGGGCTGATTCCTCACCGTTCTCATGATCATTGCAACTCCACGAGGTGAGATCTTGCATGGAGCCCCAGGCCGAGGGAGATTGACAGTTCTTTTGTGTTTCTTCCATTTGCGAATAATCGCACCAACTGTTGTCACCTTCTCACCAAGCTGCTTGGCGATGGTCTTGTAGCCCATTCCAGCCTTGTGTAGGTCTACAATCTTGTCCCTGACATCCTTGGAGAGCTCTTTAGTCTTGGCCATGGTGGAGAGTTTGGAATCTGATTGATTGATTGCTTCTGTGGACAGGTGTCTTTTATACAGGTAACAAACTGAGATTAGGAGCACTCCCTTTAAGAGTGTGCTCCTAATCTCAGCTCGTTACCTGTATAAAAGACACATGGGAGCCAGAAATCTTTCTGATTGAGAGAGGTTCAAATACTTATTTCCCTCATTAAAATGCAAATCAATTTATAAAATTTTTCACATGCGTTTTTCAGGATTTTTTTGTTGTTATTCTGTCTGTTCAAATAAACCTACCATTAAAATTATAGACTGATCATTTCTTTGTCAGTGGGCAAACATACAAAATCAGCAGGGGATCAAATACTTTTTTCCCTCACTGTATGTGTGTGTGTTTTTTTTTGTCTGTCTGTGTCTTTCAGAGAAAACTGCTGACTCTCTATACTGCAGTCCTGTTGGTGTGGATCGGGGCATGTTCCTCACTCTGCTTCCTGAAGTCAACAATCAACTTCTTTGTTTTGCTGACGTTGAGGTTGTTGTCCTGTCACCACTATGCCAGTTTACTTACCTCCTTCCTCCCTATAGGCTGACTCGTCATTGTTGGTTATCAGGCCTACAACCATGGCGTTGTCAGAAAATATGATGATGGAGTTGGTGTCGTACAAAGCCACGCAGTCGTGAGTGAATAGGGAGTACAGCAGAGGGCTGAGGACACACCCCTAGTGGGCCCTTGTGTTAATAGTTAGTGCGGAGTAGGTGTTGTTTCCCATCCTTACAGCCTGTTGTCTACCCATCAGGATGTCCAGGATCCAGAGGGTAGTGTCCCCCCCAGGGCTCTGAGCTTGGTGACGAGCTTGGAGGGAACAATGGTGTTGAATGCTGAACTATAGTCAATGAACAGCATTCTCACATAGGTGTTCCTCTTGTCCAAATGTGTTAGGGCCGCGTGCATAGTCATAGAAATGGCATCTACCGTGGATCTGTTGGAGCGGTAGGCAAATTGGAGTGGGTCGAGTGTGCCTGGCTTGCTGGCCTTGATGTGGGCCATGACCAGACTCTCAAAGTACTTCATGATGTCAGGGGTGAGTGTGATGGGTCGGTTGTCATTTGGGCATGTCATGGGAACTGGGACAATGGTAGTCTCCTTGAAGAAAGTGGGGGCTACAGCCTGGGACAGGGACAGGGACAGGTTGAAGATGTCCGAGAAGACGGCCACCAGCTGGTCAGCGCACACTCTGAGGACACAGCCAGGGATGCCATCTGGGCCGGTGGATTTGTGAGTATTCACTCTTTTCAGAGTTTTCCTCATGTCAGCCATCAGAGAGTGAAAGCACCTGGTCATTTGGAGAAGAGCTTCCCTGGATCACCCAGTATTGTCTGCCTCGAAGCGAGATAACATATAGCATTTTTTAAAGATGGTTAGACCATGGATTATTTAGCTATTTGATTTAGAATTTAAGGACCCCATTAGGTATAAAAAATATTATAATTTTTTGTTGTTGATAGAAACGCATTGAATAACACATTCATAAATAGCAAAAAAAAAGACGTAAAAAATAAATCATGAATTGTAAGGTTTCAAAGTGTCTGTATTATATTGAGGAGATATAAGAAAGCTCAGGAACTATTTACGTTTCTTTTACACATACTTGGCACAAAACTACCTCCATACTTCCATTAGTTTGTATGGGTTACCTTCAGACAAGTCCCGTGACTTGTGGGGGTCGTAGAGTAATACAGAGAACACCATTGTGTTCGCAAGAGTCTTCCCTTTCCATAGTGGTGTCATATTAGTGGAGCTCAAATGGTTCGGACACTACAGACAGAAGTTGGCACATCAGCATTACAAACTTCAGGTGAGTCCCGTGACACTTGTGGGGTGCGTCAATAGACTCTAGGGGTTTTAATTATTGGGGAACAGACATGGATGGAGAATCTATAGCGCTAACACAGCAGAACTCTGACACACGCTACTGACTTACAGCAGGATGCTGCATGACTCAGCAGAGAAATAGTGATCCTGCTACTGGACAGTGTGTGTCCTGCATGAATGCAGCAACCATGCTTGACCATGCTTCATCTAAGGGACAACCAACTAATCAATAAATGATGGACAGTCTACAAGTCAATAACAGTCCATTTTCAGTCTTCTGCACCACTCTCCAGAAATAAACACAGAGCTACAGTGGTACTAACTCAGGTCAAGGGTGTTAACGCGTTCCTATACTAACTTAGTAACGTAGTAAAGTATGTTGAATCCAGTCACTAAACAAATTGGTCCCTGCACCAATTTGTGTGCCCTGCACCACCACCAACCCAAGTCGTGTGGGACACACAGTAAATGCCTTCCAGCTCTACCACTGTACGTTGCATAAGTCGACGCCCAATATCCAACAGATCCCAAACCTTCTGTCTATCAAGTCAACAAGTTCATTCCTGTTTTCTTCCTCCCAGCCAAACCCTGGTTGGATGATGGTTTAAGAACTCACAGAGGAAGAACGCAAACAGCTCAAAGCTCTTCCACAGAGTGTTCCCATGGCCCCATATGGACTGCATCATTAAGCTAATCACTTCCGTAATGACTGTGCTAATTATGATAAGGCCTGGGCAGCTAGCTCCGCCGCAGCCTGGGTTATCCTGGGTACTATTCATTAGGAACCAAACAGAAGAAAACAGACTGAAACAGGGAGGGACTACCTGGAATTGGTTCAATAAGAAACGCTGTTTTTCCGTTGCAAAAAGTTCAGCAAAAGTGTGCCCTAATCAAATCAAATCAATTGTTATTTGTCACGCCGAATACAACAGGTGTGGACATTACTGTGAAATGCTTACTTACATGTGCTTAACCAACAATGCAGTTTTAAGAAAAATAGGAGTTAAGAAAATATTGGCAAAATACAGGGGGTACCGGTACCGAGTCAATGTGCGGGGTCACAGGTTAGTCGAGGTAATTGAGGTAATACAGTGCCATTGGAAAAATGTCAAACCCCTTGACTTTTTCCAAATTGTGTTAAGTTACAGTCTTATTGTAAAATTGATTAAATTTAACAATTCCCTCAGCAATCTACACACAATACCCCATGATGACAAAGAGAAAACAGGTTTTTAGAAATGTTTGCAAATGTATTAAAAACAAAAAACAGATACCTTATTTACATAAGTATTCAGACCCTTTGCTATGATACTCGAAATGTAGTTCAGGTGCATCCTGTTTCCATTGATCATCCTTGAGATGTTTCTACAACTTGATTGGAGTCCACCTGTGGTAAATTCAATTGATTGGACATGATTTGGAAAGGCACACACTTGTCTATATAATGTCCCACAGTTGACACTGCATGTCAGATCAAAAATGAAGCCATGAGGTCAAAGGAATTGTCTGTAGAGCTCCGAGACAAGATTGTGTCTAGGCACAGATCTGGGGAAGGGTCCCAAAATATTCCTGCAGCCTTGAATGTCCCCAAGAACACAGCCAAACCGAGCAATCGGGGGGGAAAGAGCCTTGGCCAGGGAGGTGACCAAGAACCCAATGGTCACTCTGACAGAGCTTTAGAGTTCCTCTGCTGAGACGGGAGAACCTTCCAGAAGGACAACCATCTCTGCAGCACTCCAACAATTAGGCCTTTATGGTAGAGTGGCCAGACGGAAGCCACTCCTCAGTAAAAGGCACATGACAGCCCGCTTGGAGTTTTACAAAAGGCACCTAAAGACTCTCAGACCATGAGAAACAAGATTCTCTGGTCTGATGAAACCAATATTGAACTCTTGGCCTGAATGTGTAAGGACCGACGCCGGAGATGAGAAGCAGGTACGGGGAGTCAACATTTAAATCAGGAAACAGACAAAGACCAAGACAAGAACAGCGTCAGCACATGGGTACAAAACGACAATTATTGCTGAAGCAGGGAATAGAAAGGGGGAACAGAGGAGTGTGAAGTCCCAGTGCACAACTGAGCAAGAGGACAAGTACATTAGAATGTCTAGTTTGAGAAACAGACGCCTCACAATTCATCAACTGGCAGCTTCATGAAATAGTACCCACAAAACACCAGTCTCAACATCAACAGTGAAGAGGCGACTCCAGGATGCTGGCCTTCTAGGCAGAGTTGCAAAGAAAAAGCCATGTCTCAGACTGGCCAATAAAAAGAAAAGATTAAGATGGGCAAAAGAACACAGACACTGGACAGAGGAACTCTGCCTAGAAGGCCAGCATCCCGGAGTTGCATCTTCGCTGTTGACGTTGAGACTGGTGTTTTGTGGGTACTATTTCATGAAGCTGCCAGTTGAGGACCTATGAGGCATCTGTTTCTCAAACTAGACGCTAATGTACTTGTCCTCTTGCTCAGTTGTGCACCGGGGCCTCACACTACTCTTTCTATTCTGGTTAGAGACAGTTTGCGCTGTTCTGTGAAGGGAGTAGTACACAGCGTTGTATGAGATCTTCAGTTTCTTGGCAATTTCTTGCGTGGAATAGCCTTCATTTCTCAGAACAAGAATAGACTGACGAGTTTCAGAAGAAAGTTATTTGTTTCTGGCCATTTTGAGCCTGTAATCGAACCCACAGACATAAACTGAACAAGTTCCACAGACTAACAGAAATGTAATAATGTGTCCCTGAACCAAGGGGGGGGGGCAAAATCAAAAGTAACAGTCAGTATCTGGTGTGGCCACCAGCTGCATTAAGTACTGCAGTGCATCTCAACATGGACTGCACCAGATTTGCCAGTTCTTGCTGTGAGATGTTACCCCACTCTTCCAACAAGGCACCTGCAAGTTCCCAGACATTTCTGGGGGGAATGGCCCTAGCCCTCACCCTTCGATCCAACAGGTCCCAGACGTTTCTGGCCATGGCAGAACACTGACATTCCTGTCCTGCAGGAAATCACGCACAGAACGAGCAGTATGGCTGGTGGCATTGTCATGCTGGAGGGTCATGTCAGGATGAGCCTGCAGGAAGGGTACCACATGAGGGAGGAGGATGTCTTCCCTGTAATGCACAGCGTTGAGATTGCCTGCAATGACAACAAGCTCAGTCTGTGACATACCGCCCAAGACCATGACGGACCCTCCACCTTCAAATCGATCCCGCTCCAGAGTACAGGCCTCGGTGTAACGCACTTTTTGCCAGTCCTGTCTGGTCCAGCGATGTTGGGTTTGTATCCATAGGCAACGTTTTTTCCGGTGATGTCTGGTGAGGACCTGCCTTACAACAAGCCTAAAAGCCCTCAGTCCAGCCTCTCTCAGCCTATTGCAAACAGTCTGAGCACAGATGGAGGGATTGTGCGTTCCTGGTGTAACTCGGGCAGTTGTTTGTTGCCATCCTGTACCTACCTCTGATTGCTGCCAGCTCTGAAAAAACATGCTTGTCTGGCCCGTCTCTTTCTCTCTCCCTCCCTCTCTCTCTCTTTCATCTCTCCACTCCCCCTCTATCTTTCCATCACCTTCTCTCTCTCACCCTAAATTCTCCTTTACCTCATATCATCAACTATTAAAGAGGAAACATCTTTAAATTCAACAGTGCTAACACCTTGGCTGTGTTACGCTCCAACAATGACACTTCACAGGGTGAGGAAGAGTGGAGGAGAGTGTGAGAGGGTGAGAGAGTGAGAGTGAGAGTGAGAGTGAGAGTGAGAGAGAGAGAGAGAGAGAGAGAGAGAGCCAACGATATACACACCTGACTAGTGTCAAGGTGGTGGAAAGTGTTGTTATGGACTGAGATGGGATGAGATGGCTTGGGTTGAACAAACAGTCATACGAAATCTTATCATAAAACTTATAGTGCCTTTGTAACCGGTTGTATCCTCAGCCTCTCCAATCGGAAGACTACTCTGTAGATGTGCAGATACGGGTTGCTCCAGCTGATGACATAGACGGTAGATTCCCACACATCTGCCAATTTCCATTTGCCCCGTTCTTTCTTGTTAGCTAAAATAACTTTGCCACCGACCACCAGGATACATCCTTTCACCTTCTTGTCATATTCTCTTGCCTGCTTTTTCTGTGCCTTTGAAGTGTTCTTCTGTGCGATACGCACAGCCTCCTGAAGATCTCTTTGAAAGGAGTCTACAAATTCGCTGTGACCCAAAACGGTCTCGTCTCTCAGAACACTTCCAAACATGGCATCGACCGGTATCTGTGGCATCCGCCCAAACATTAAATAAAAAGGGGCAAACCCCGTCGTCTCATGTACGGTACAGTTATATGCAAACGTGAGAGTTTGTATCATCTGAGGCCATTTCTCTTTCGTCCGTGGAGGCAAGGCTCGAATCATATTCCTCAAAGTATGATTAAATCTTTCTGTTTGCCCATTGCACATTGGGTGATACGGAGTTGTATGAGATTTCTTCACTCCTGCCAGGTCCATTAGCTCTGATATCAGCTTGCTCTCAAAGTTGGCCCCTCACTTAAAAGACGCTGAGGAAAACTGTAAATACAGAAAAAGTTGTTCCACAGTTTCTTGGCAACTTGTTTTGCTGTCTGATTTGTACAAGGGAAGGCGTGAGCTACTTTGGTAATTTGGTCTGTTACTACTAGTACGTCAATACTCTCTCCATCCTTTCCTTCAGCCGTCCAGAAATCGATACAGACCAACTCTAGTGGCACACTTGTCTTAATCGATTGGAGAGGAGCTCTTGCCTCAAGTCTTCTTGACTTGCTCACAACACAGCGTCTACATCTCACAACATAGTCTTTCACCTGTTCATCCATACCAACCCAAAAAAACCTGTCTGATGAGGTGTAAGGTTCTTGCTTGACCTTGGTGTGCAGCATCATCATGTGTTCCCTTCAACACATCCGCCTTCAGGGACAAAGGTACAATGAACTGATATCTCTTATTTGCTTCTCTTTGAGATCTCCTAGTGAAAAAGCAGGGGCTGCTGGGCAACCTCCCTGCAGATGTTGGGATAGCTGCATCGGAGGGACAGTGCACATGGATATGATACCCTTTTGGTACAAGCTGTTGTCTAGGAGTGCCTTCACTTCATCACCAGAGACCTCAGCAGCCTTTTTACCTTGATTGGACCCTGTCATGCCACTGTTTGGCGGGGCTTGGCAATTCACAGACAGCCGGAGCGTCTCTTGTACGTTCTCTGCTGTGACATGTTGCGTGGTACCATCCCTGACGAACGGTACACGGCTGTGTAAGTCGGCGGGTATGTTCTGTGGCCAAGGTATGTATTTCAGATCAAAGTCATACGGGGCTAGCTTCACCACCCACCTCTGCTCACAGGCATCAAGTTTTGGCTTTGTCAGTATTTGAATGAGTGGGTTATTATCTGTCAGGACAGTAAACTTGGCACCTTTTAGCCAGTGACCAAATTTTTCACAAACGGCCCATTTCAATGCAAGAAACTCTAGACGATGGGCTGGATATCTCGCTTGGGATTTGTTGAGGGATTTACTAGCAAACGCAATGGGTCTACTTTTACTCTCGCCCTCTGGGATCTGGCTCAGAACAGCGCCTAGGCCATCAATTGAAGCATCAGCCGAAAGTATGAAAGGTTTACTAAAGTCTGGGTGCGCTAAAACTACAGCATTTATCACAGCTACTTTTAACTCATCAAAGGCATGTTGACACTCACTCGTCCAGTCTTCAGGTGTCAGCCTCCGGGACGGCCTACTCTGAGTCTTGCCATTTTTATCTTTTCGTTTGGTTTTCTGTCCTGCTGTTAAACAGTACAGTGGCTTGGCGATTTTTGAAAACCCATTGATAAAATGGGAGTAATAATTAATAATTCAGAGAAATGACTGGACCCTCTTCAGTCCAGGGGTTTTCCCATCCATTTCCATGAGATCAGTGGATGTCATCTCACTGATTGCCGTCACTTTTCCCTCGTCAGTCTGGATCCCTTCTTGAGATATCACATGGCCCAAGAATTTCACAGAACGCCTAAGGAAGTGGCACTTCTTTGGGGCAAGCTTCAAGTTGTTGTTCGAGAGTCTACTGAAAACCAACTCTAACCGTTCAAGTGCTTCTTGTTCACTTTTACCAAAGACCAATAAGTTATCTAGATAGCACAAAAGGGAGAGATAGTTCTGATCCCCAAAGATTGACATCATCATCCTGGCAAACGTAGCTGGGCTGTTGCCATTCTGTTATATTCGAAAAGGCCAACTGGTGTGGTAACGGCTGTGTATTTACGATCTTCTTCGTGTATGGGAATATTGTAAAATCCCTACGTCAGATCCATTGTGCTGAAAAGACAGTTTCCGCCCAATGACGCCAGGGCATCGGCTTGATTTGGTAGGGGATAAGCATCCTTCTCAGTTCTCGTGTTGAGCCATCGGAAATCTGTACAGATTCTGAGTTCACCATTTGGTTTCCAGACAAGAACGAGGGGGATGCCCACTCACTATTTGATTTCCTGAGGATGTCACTTTCTTCCATTTCCTCCAAGGTTTGTTTACATTTTTGGAAGTCACATGGTGGCACTCTGCGGTAAGGAAGCCTGAAAGGCCTCTCATCTTTCAGTCTTATTCTATGCACAAAGTCTCCTGCTTCGCCACAGTCCAATTTCCCTCTGGAAAACATGCTGTCATATTTCACAACCAGGTCTGCCATCTTGTTTTTCCATTCATCTGATACTTCACAGGAGGCAATGTCAGTCAGACCCATGTCTTTCAACACATCAGCATATGAGCGTTTTTCTGCCTGTTCAGTCGTGGTTCCAATGACTTTCTGTGTAACATCTTGTTTGTCATCACATTGACCACAGCAGCTGCTGTTGAACTCCAGGTCTTCCAATGCTATACAGGGGTATACATCTGCCAGTTTTGCATTACGCTTCAGTGTAACCGGGCGATCTTGGAGATTAACCACCTTCATGGGGATCCATTTGTCACCCCACAGCGGGCATACAGTACGACCCACTAACACACTCCTCTGTGCTGCTTTGGACGTTGTGGGCTCTACAATAAGAGTACTGCCAATGGAAAAGGGCCCTTTTCCTTTCAACCTACCCCAGACGAAGTGTTCATGTTTTGGGGATAGTGTCACACACTGGCTGAGAACAACAGTGGCAACTTTTTTTTTTACTTCCTTGCCAACATTTACTTTCTTGCCAACGGTCAACATTTGCCAGTATGCTTAGAAGTGCATCTGATTCAACATAATGGCCATTGGCTGGTTGTGATATTGCTTTCCAATATCCGTCTGTACCCTTTAATTGATGGAGGACATGTTTCAGTACATTTGTTCCAATGATCACGTCATCAGTTTGCTCTGGCACAACTAAGACTGGCACCAGCATCTTGCAGTTCATTAATTCGATATGGAGCTCATATTCAATTTGGGATTGACCTCTTGCCCCCCACATCCAACGAGTACTACAGGAGTGGACATTTTCGAGCTTTCAGTTAAGACATGTTTTTGAAGCAATGTACGCTCAGCAGATTCACTTAACGTACAGGCCATTGAACCACTATCAATGAGTCCTCTTAGTTCTACTGAACCTTGCACGGTCACTGGTGCATAGAACAGAGTTTCATTGCCAGTTATTCTCTGAGTACATTGATAAATCAAATCAAATCAAATGTTATTTGTCACATACACATGGTTAGCAGATGTTAATGCGAGTGTAGCGAAATGCTTGTGCTTCTAGTTCTGACCATGCAGTAGTATCTAACAAGTAATCTAACAAATTCACAACAACTACCTTATACACACAAGAGTAAAGGAATGAATACGAGTATGTACATATAAATATATGGATGAGCGATGGCTGACCGGCGTAGGCAAGATGCAGTAGATGGTATGGAGTACAGTATATACATATGAGATGAGTAATGTAGGATATGTAAACATTATATAAATGGCATTGTTTAAAGTAGCTAGAATACATTTATTTCATCCAATTACAATTATTAAAGTGGCTAGAGATTTGAGTTGATGGCCAAACGGCATAGGCAAGATTCAGTAGATTGTTTAGAGTACAGTGTATACATTTGATATGAGTAATGTCGGACATGTAAACATTATATACACAATTGTTTAAAGTGGAAAGTGATACATTTGTTACATCCAATTCCTATTTTTAAAGTGGCTAGAGATTTAAGTCAGTATGTTGGCAGCAGCTACTCAATGTTAGTGATGGCTGTTTAACAGTCTGATGGCCTTGAGGTAGAAGCTGTTTTTCAGTCTCTCGGTCCCAGCTTTGATGCACCTGTACTGACCTCGCCTTCTGGATGATAGCGGGGTGAACAGGCAGTGGCTCGGGTGGTTGTTGTCCTTGATGATCTTTTTGGCCTTTCTGTGACATCGGGTGGTGTAGGTGTCCTGAAGGGCAGGTAGTTTACCCCCGGGGATGCGTTGTGCAGTCCTCACTACCCTCTGGAGAGCCTTACGGTTGTGGGGGCGGAGCAGTTGCCGTACCAGGCGGTGATACAGCCCAACAGGATGCTCTCGATTGTGCATCTGTAGAAGTTTGTGAGTGATTTTGGTGACAAGACAAATTTCTTCAGCCTCCTGAGGTTGAAGAGGCGCTGTTGCGCCTTTTTCACCACGCTGTCTGTGTGGGTGGACCATTTCAGTTTGTCCGTGATGTGTACGCCGAGGAACTTAAAACTTTCCACCTTCTCCACTACTGTCCCGTCGATGTGGATAGGGGGGTGCTCCCTCTCCTGTTTCCTGAAGTCTACGATCATCTCCTTTGTTTTGTTGACATTGAGTGAGAGGTTATTTTCCTGACACCACACTCCGAGGGCCCTCCCCACCTCCCTGTAGGCCATCTCGTTGTTGTTGATAATCAAGCCTACCACTGTAGTGTCGTCAGCAAACTTGATGATTGAGTTGGATGCGTGCTTGGCCACGCAGTCATGGGTAAACAGGGAGTACAGGAGAGGGCTGAGAACGCACCCTTGTGGGGCCCCAGTGTTGAGGATCAGCGGGGTGGAGATGTTGTTTCCTACCCTCACCACCTGGGGCCGGCCCGTCAGGAAGTCCAGGACCAAGTTGCACAGGGCTGGGTCGAGACCTAGGGTCTCGAGCTTAATGACGAGCTTGGAGGGAACTATGGTGTTAAATGCTGAGCTGTAGTCGATGAACAGCATTCTTACATAGGTATTCCTCTTGTCCAGATGGGTTAGGGCAGTATGCAGTGTGATTG